>UCOL01000520.1:0-61632 GCA_900474335.1 Ormyrus nitidulus
ACTATATATATAATTCTTGACTGTAATTAAATAAGTTCTAATCTATCAAGATTATTATTACTACATTGTTGTTACACATATAATAAGCATAACAATTACTGAAATATTTTACTATTCATTTTTGAAACGAAAAAAAGATGCAGTGATATAAATTGTGAAGGTTATGATCAATTTTCGTCATAAATAATTTATTAGCTTTTTATTGTTTAGAAAAATTGTAAAGATATTAGAAATGATTGATGATTATATAGTAATTTTTCTGATAGTAGTAGTTTGAAACGTAAAATGCAATAATTTTTACATAATATACCTATTATTGAAAAATTGTTAGAAACTAAATGATTGTAATTTAATAATATTGAAATTTTTAATTAAGTTTTCTAAAATTGCTGTTAGTAAAATTTAGTGGAGAACTATAAATTGCACGGGAAACGCTACGAAGTGGGCTGAGAAAGTAAGAACGAAGGAGTTTAATTGATCGGCATAATTGCAATAAAGTATATATAGATATAGACATACTTGTAAACTCGGAGAGAGAGAGAGAGAATTAATTATGGAATTATAAATTGATATATTTTGTACAATTTTTCTAAATGATTGAACATTGAAATAAAATAAAATATATAAGTATATAAACATATTATAAAAAATTAAAAATATGTCTTCTTTGCATTCGCGTCAGAATTGACAGATAGGAAAACGCTTATTTATCAAGTTTGAATAAAATTGCTTCTTCAAAATGTACTTTTAGGATAAATGATTTGTTATAAAAACTTTACAAGAATTATAAAAAATCGAAATTTTTATTGGTTTGCAGGTACTTATTAAATTTAGCGAGGCAAAACAATTGAAAATTATTAATTCAATGCAACGTATATAAGGAATTATTAGTATGAGATTAAAGCTCATTGTAAAGCAAGCTCAGGGAATGTCGAAGAATTCATTATCTGTTAGGCTGGGAGTGATTTGTTTAGCTTTGGAGAATGAACGTTCCGAAAGAGCGGCTCGATACTCGTTAAAAAATGCTTATTAATTGCAATGATGTAAAACAATCGATTCTTCAAAAGTTGAAAGGAAGAGCGACTAGAAGGAAGGCGGCTAGATTGGAAGGGAGGGAAGAGGCGAAAAGAAAAAAAAGATAGCTAACTGCAGGGAGCAGAGCAGGAGCAGAGGAGAGAAGAAAGACTGTTGGAGGCATTTGAGATCGGACCAATCGGCGCCCCGTCTCTCTGGCATCATCGCTGCTCTCCGCGACGGCCAATTAAAATCGGGCGCTACTCGCGGACTCGCGCCCCCTTCGACCAGTAGGGGTCTCGCCAGGCGCCGTCTGCCCGTGAGATATAGCAGCAGCCATCTTGTATTTTGCCTTGGAGAAAAACAGAGTCAACAGAGGCATTTATTTGGACGAAATGTCCCAAAGTCTGGGAGCGTGAGCGAGGAAGTCCGAGGCTAAGGCCCAAGTGTGCTCCATATGAGGCAGCTTTTTCACCACGAGCTCGGACCACTACATTAGCAAAGGTTAGTGCAGCTCCAAGCGCAAGCGAGAGCTATAGCGCGCCTTTTCCCTTCACCTCGGCCGTCTCCACGGCCGCGCGCGCGACCGTAGCGAAGGCCCCTGGCCGCGACAGGTATGAGGCCGTCGCCGGGCTTTGGGAATCAACCGCAGGGTCGCCCTGGAGACCCGAAGTAGACCCTGCCCCCCGCGGCCCGTCCTCGTGCGCGTGCCGCCACCGAGAGACGCCGATTTTTGCGCTGCCGCGGAAAAGTTATGCAATCAGCTGATCGGCCAGCTTGACTCTGTCACTTGTCAAAAATAAATGTTGCTATAAGGGAGGTGAGAGCGATGCCTCTAACCTGACGTGCGTTGGCGCGCTTTTCACCTCGCATCGCAGCGCGAGCATATATACAGTGCAGTGCGCGCTTAGCAAAGTGCCTTTCTCTCTTGTCTAATTCTGTTTTCTGCTTCCTGTCATGCAGGTGGATTGGTACGCAGGATATGAGCAGTTTGTCAAGCGCAACCTGACTCTGCTCCCACACCAGCAAGCAGCGCAGTCGCTGCCTCAGCCTCAGCAGCAGCCGCAGCAGCAGCTGGCTCATCTTCAGCAGTCGGACATTATGACATCTATGTTTGAGCAACAGATCAAAAGTGAGCCTATGGGGTTCTACTCTGTGGCATCAAGCAGATCCGATGGCTCTAATTCCATGGTAAACTTGTCCGATGAGCGGGAGGAGCTCTCCCAGCAAGAAGGTCACCTTCAAGCCCAGCAGTCTTTGCAGCCCCACCAGCAAGCACAGCATCAGCAGGTGCAACAGCAACAAGCACAGCAGCAGCCTCAGCAGAGTCAGCAAGAGCAGAGCCCTATCATGCATGAGGACTCGCCTTCCCGGCAGTCCACAGGTCAGCAGACTGTCAAGGAAGGTACCAGATCCAAACCCCAGCCCTGTAAGGTCTGTGGAAAGGTCCTCTCTTCAGCCTCCTCCTACTATGTGCACATGAAGTTGCATTCGGGTAATAAACCCTACCACTGTACAGTATGTGAGGCTAGTTTTTGTCGCAAGCCCTACCTGGAGGTACACATGCGGACGCACACGGGCGAGCGACCTTTTCAGTGCGAGCTTTGCCTCAAGAGATTCACCCAGAAGAGCAGCCTCAATACTCACAAGCGTGTACACACAGGTGAGAGGCCTTACTCCTGCGATATTTGTCAGAAGCGCTTCGCCGTTAAGAGCTACGTTACGGCGCACCGTTGGTCGCACGTGGCCGAGAAGCCGCTGGTCTGCGATCGCTGTTCGCTGACCTTCACCTCCAAGAGTCAATTCGCCATCCACATCCGCACTCATACCGCCAACACGACCTTCGAGTGTAACATTTGCGGCCGCACCTTTGTGCGCGACAGCTACCTGATTCGGCATCAGAATCGCGTGCACCGCGATTTGTCGCAGAGCAATGCGAACCATGATCCGGGTACACCTCAAAGCTCTGGAACCGGCACTCCGGGCACCGGATTCGAAAGCCCCGTGTGTGAGCTGCGCTATAGCGAGGGGCCTTCCTCGCTGGACGGTCTCAGCCAGGGCGGTGGCAAGGGTGGCGCGGGCATTGCTGCCGAGATCGCCAGTCTAGCCAAGCAGAACAGCTTACAGCTGCCGTTGCCCCTGCTCCATCCGCAGACCACCAACTAGTGCTCGCCCCAGCATCAGCAGCAGCCGCAGCAGGAGCAGCAGCAACAGCCGCAGCAGCAGCAGCAGCAATGTGTCTACCAAACGACAGAATCCTCTTTGGATAGCCCGAGCTCCCAGCAACTCTACCCGCATCTGTCTTCGTCGCCCCTCGAAGCCTCCGATCTGCATCATCGTCACCATCACTCGATTCCACCGCCGGGCCTTCACCCCGCGCTCTACCTCTACGCCCAGTACACCACCGGCAACCCAGCGATATCCTATTCCGAGTATGTACAACGCAATAACACGTGAGATAGTGCGAGAGAGAAAGATAGAGAGAGCGAGAAAGAGCCGATGCTACAGATATATTGAACAATATATTACCAATGCATTCATTCGCTTTAATCGGGCTTGCCGAGAAAAACCTGTTTCAAAGCTCTCATTGGCGTATAACTGAACCTTCCAAAGGTTGTAAATTTTCTTCAGATATTCGTTAGGTAACCATTGTTATATTATGCTTTAATTCTATTTTTCTTTGTTAGTGCGTTAGAGCGATGGGTTATTGTTCTTAAGGAATAATATATTCGGCAATGACGAAAATAATTTCAAACAGGTTTTCAGGCTCCTGGAAATCAAAGTCGATTCGACCGATGTACTCAGCGTGGATTGTCGATAAATTTATATTTGTTTTTATACGTTTCTTTGTGTAATTTTATTGATGGACGTTTTAAACGTTATAAAAGTTAGTTATGCTAAATATTTAAATTATAATGTTAAATTTTCGTTTACTTCTTAAGTATTGACATGAATCTGAATTTCGTCGAGATGACAAGACTTAGAAGTTTAGTTAGTTTTAAGCTAAGAAATAAAAGGATTTTATTGTTAAAGTAGCTCCACGCAGAGTTCAAGTCGAAATGTCGAGAAAAAGAACCAGAGCACACGAGTCAGCCACGCTCGATCAAGTCTTTGCACTTTTCGATTGTCGCAGCAGCATCTCTTTTCGTTTATTACGGTCTTCTTTCGGAGCGCGATTATACATACATATATTGCAAGCATCACACATATTTATATTATATTTTTAAAGGAGTTTTAGTCACTTGGATCTGTGATATAGATAGTAATTATCGTCTATAAGGGTTTGAATATTGGTTTAACTATTTCGATATGATAATCGAGAGCTAACAAAAAATGAAAGAAGTAAGAAAGGAAGAAGCGAGAAAATAAAAAGAAAGCAATGACCCGGAGCGAGGTAGTCAAAGCAAAAATGTAAACATTATACGCGAAAAAGAACCAATGCTGGTTTTCAGCAATAAAAATTGTTGAAGTACCAAAGTACTGTTACTATGCAATCGAAACTATTGAAATCACAATAACGATAACTATTACTACTATTGCTATCGGGCTAATAAACGGCTGGCGAAAAGCGTCAAGAGATATAAAAAAAAAAAGAAAAATTGTTGCTCTTCATCGAGTCGAATCCCAGTTGAGTTGCATCGAATGTAAATTTCTCTTCGTTTTTCGTGTAAATTGCGCCATTTGAGATCCGGTAAGATTATCAGACGTGTTTATTTATCGCGAAAATTATTAAGTAGGCATAATCGGATTTATCGTTTGCACGAGCGGCGACTCCAAAATTTTTCTGCTGTAAATGGCCTCGAGCAATGCGTTGTATTATCTCGAGAGCGACGAAAGTGAGAGAGAAAGAGAGAGAGAGAGAGAGAGAGTGAGAGAGAGAGAAAAAGAGAGTGAACGTCCTGCAATTTGTGCAACTAATCGACGACTCGAGCAGACCCAACTACTCCCACTCCTTATATTGCTACGATCACTAGATCTGCTATCGCTGAATATGAAATACTAACGCCACCACACTAATAACGATGTTATCGAACACGAAGAGAAAAGTATCGTTCGTACACGTGCTAGCACGTGCACTTACTCGATTATATATAACTGATTTATTTCGAGTTTGTATAAAGCAAAAAAGAAAGAGAATAAGACACTGTGGTTTTTGCGTATAAGGTCATGGTTTCTCTTTGGTTTGAAAAGTTACTCGTGTAAGGCGATATAAGTTTTCTTTTATTTTTTTATTTTTTATTTATTTCTAGTACTCATGCATCTACTTCGCCCTTTTTTCTCATTTTTTCATAAACTTTGCTGCATAGTGCGCTGTGAAATCGTATAGTTTATTGCGTTCGCTTTTTTCTCTCTTTGAGGCTTTAAATCGGAGAGGATGAGCATAATTTTTTCTTTTTTTGCAAACTACACGTAAATAAAATCGTAGTAAGAAAGTCTTTTCTTTTAGTTCCACGTGCGTAGGCGTATTTACTTTGTTCGTATTGACGATGCTTACCGAAAGAAGCATAGAGGATATTCGGCGTGGAAGTTAATTCTAACGTAGACGACGAAGTAACAAAAAAAAAAAAATTAAAAAATAAATAAATAAAAAACGTTGCGAGATAAATTTCGCAATCGCAGGGCTGTTATATTGAGCGTTAATTATTAGTTTAATCGTTTTTGCATACTAACGCAAGGCTTACACACATTTACACGTACACACAAGTACAGAGCCGAAGTGAAACGCTGATATATTTTTATATCTATGCAAGATCACAAAAAAATTTGTTATTATTTGTTATATTAGGAGAGAGTGGCGGAATTGCGGATATCCGTTTATGTTTTTCACGACGAACGAGAAATCAAGCGCAATAATTAGGGGACAAAAAGTCGTACCGCTTCCTCTTGTCCGTGTCTTCGTCACTTGCTTTCTCGCGGGGCACCGCTTTCGGGTAATCTTCCACTGCCTGCTCGAAAGCATGTCTTTATCCATTTATCGCTTTTCGGTTCTCTTCGCTCCTTTTTCTCTAATACGCGATCTCGACGATTTTTATCGCGTCAATCGAATTAAGATAGCTGATCTGCCATCTGACGAGCACTGCCGAATTACTCGCTCATAATCGGCTGGCTCCCAATCTCAAGATGCTCGAGCTGTTCGTTATCGGACGTGCTCTTTTTAGCATTCGCTTCTTTTGCAGAAAATTTAGATATCGATTTTCATATTTACGGCTAGAACGTAATATCAAAATTTAAGCCTCTCGGCGCCCGAGGGAACGTTCAAAGTGCCGCTGTGCCTTTCGCATGGTTGCGTTCAAATTAGCTTTTGTCTCTCGCCGAGGTTGAGCCGCAGTTCTATACCGAACTCCCGCCTATTATTATAGATTCTTTCGGTGACGTTAATTTGACAATGCAAATGAATCGTTTAAATTAAACTTTACTCCTCTCTGTGAAATGCTTTGGCGTCCGTGCACAAAAGTCGACTTCAAACACACGTCAAGTGACTCTGTAAAATTGTAAATAGAAACTCCAGTCCTTTGATTATCAAAAGTCGACACTAGAACGAAAATTGGCATTACACTCGGAGGAATAATAAAAAATGATTAAGTTAATCGTTGAATGTATAGTATTGGCTGGTTTAGTATTGGCTTGTTGCTTTTCGCAAGATGTATTTTTGTTATTTAATATGTTCGCCGTTTCGAATTCCGAGGCTGAAAAATCTACTTTGTACAAGAGACGTAACGAAAGGCGCAAAGTCACGACGCGGCTAATGGTAAAGCTACACTTCTCTCGAATCATTATGCAACGCCTGCTGCTATTACAATAAATATCGATAACACTGCAGTTTCCTCTCCTAGCGCGCTTAACGAGCAGATGGAAAAAGAAACTACGAATCCGCAGACGCGGCTCGGACGATCTCAAGTACCGCGCCTTTTTTCTCCCGTACAGAGTTACATTGCACGTCGTTCGATTAGTAAAATAGGCATTGCGCCTTGGTACTTAGTGCCTTAAACTTTAGCAGCACCTCGCGCTTTTTCATCCATTAGTATACCATTAAGCCGATCATCGAGAATCATTTCAGTTGCCACACGGAAGTCTTGGCGCTTTTTCTATCTGTTTGATAGCAGGAAGGATTATTATATATATTATTATAGCAGGAAGTGTTATTATATCGAGGAGGCGAGCAAAGCTTTCGAAGCGTTCCTTCGACTGAGCAATCTAGGGATTTCTCGGCGTCGCCATAAACATCCACGATTGAATTTAGCCGCCGGTCTAAAAATATGCTGAAGGTATAACGAGTAGTTTTAAAGAGAAAAAAAAAAAGCTAGACGAAAGGAAGTTGAAGAAAAAACAGAAGAGCCGTGAAACAACACGGCTGCCTCCGTGATTTCTCCACTCTCGCCTACGTATAGTAGCAGTAGATAGTTCTTATTTTTATAGAGGTTTTACCGTGCTACCGTAAGTCTTAGAGGCCTGCGTATAATAGAATTTTTGTAGACGAGTTTTTCATAGGAGGTACTAGGAAGATAATGAAAAAAACAGAACAAAATAATAAATAATAAATATATATGAAAAAAAAATAATGGATCGAAGAGACGGAGGTAAACGCGAGTGCCGATCGCTCTTACGCAAGTCACGCGAGAAGACACCGAAAATATAAAAAAGAAACACTTTTGTAATAGCAGTTGCAATTATATATTAATAATTAAGAAAGAGAGAAGCGGGATTAACAAAATAATAAATAAAATGCGATCAAAGCTTGACAGGAACACGTACATAGTTTTCACCGACATATCCTGGCTAAACACATCCTTAACGTAAAGATGAAAAAAAATACTGCGTACGACTAGTTACTACATATATACATGTTACATAGGATATTTTATGTGTAAACAATAATTCGTAAATTATCACTGTACGGAACCATAGGTACATATTATATATAATGATGGTACAAGTAAGGCAAGTATGTACTGTACATAGCTGTCACTTACCCTCTGCCCACCCACGTAAGGATTATATATATATACAAAAAATATATATATAATATGAATGCATATAAATATATAAATACATCCCCATTATATGTTACGAAAAAACATTAACCACTGTTGTACTAATTATGAGTTATTATAATTATTATTCGTCTTTATTATTGATTCTTATTATATTATCATTGATTCTAGATTATTTTAATTATGATGATTACTATTATTATTACTATTATTATGAGGACGAACAATATACTAATGCTATGTATACTTTAATTAGAATACGCTTGATCAATTAGCGAAAGTAGACCCTCACTTTTAGTACATTCACTCACACGCAAAGAACAAAAGAAAACGAATGAGGGAGGTGTTCTTGCTCTTAAAATTGGATTCTACCTCAATTTTCTCATAAAAGAGTAAAAAGTTAAAGAAAGATGAAAAAATACATCGCAAATATATTGCATCGACAAGCAAAAAAATAAATAAAAATAAAAAACAAAGCACGAGCGTAGAGCAAAAGACAAGAAAAGCGTGTTTAGCGAAGCGAGAAAAGAATGTAAGACAGGAGACAAAAAACATTTCTAATGGTAAATTAGCGAATTGTTGGCCTGCAGCGACCTCACACTGTGATAATTGTAAAGAATATTATTTAAATTATAAGATTCGTTGTATTAAGTCAAACGCTTCAAGCAGAGATTGGCGACTCTTTTTAGCTCAATCCTTCGGACCAGCTAAAAAGATTCCTGCATTGAAGCGAGCTATGTCTATTAGAATTCGTTTCCTAATTTTATGTCTTTCAGACTTTTCTTTTTTATTTTGTATGTAGTGTATTTGGAAAAAAAAGTGTTTTTCGAGACTAATTTTACACGATTTCTTCTTGATTTTATCATCCACGAACACCAATACCGTGCTGTAAATCTTGATGATAATGATGATTGTATCTCGTAACTAGTCTAAAACCTTTATCTGATTTTGTTAATTTCTTTTTCAAGTTAACCGTGCATGCTCTTTTAAATTATAATGTCGCAGTTGTGTACGATTAGTAACAGCAAAATTTTTTTTATTTTTTTCGACGTCGACGGTGAAAAGACAGTTCGAAAAGATATTTAAGAGTTAAGTGAATGAACCCCTCGTACATGCTGCGAAGTGATAATGTGCTGCTGCTGCTGCAAGCACTCTGTGAAGTGAATTGTTCCACACGAGCCATAAAGTGAGCGAGAAACCAGAGCGAGAGGAATAACAAATTTATTTTTTCACGGGAATCGATCCGACAGCGCCTTAGGCTGACCCGTCTAAATAATAACTATCTTCATATTTTTACTGAAAAAATAAAAGTTTGAAAGCTCGAGTGCTCGCTCTTGAAGGGCTAGAGCTGTAAGGTCGATTCCTCTTTATCGTATGATTTTACGTTTTATGCAGCCTGTTCCTCTGTCAACGAGTAGAAGACTGCTAAGGATCGGTGATGCTAGATTGTACAGGGTCGATGACGAAGGCCCCGATGATATTTTCAGTATATTATATTGTGATGTTAGATTAAGCTGTGGACCTAAGTCGGTGAGCTATGCTGAGGTCGCTGTAGTCAGACTTGACGCTAGCGTGAGGGATCACTTTCACATTTTTTTAGGCCACTTGACAAACAAAACGAAAGAAAAAGCTGTCTGTAAACGCAGACATCATTATTCTCCAAGAATTAAAGCAAGGAAAATAATAGGCGCAATTACTGTCTCTGGATTATCGAGCGCAAATTATGGAAATGTATATTGTAATTGGCAGACAAACTACAATGTAGTTTGTTCGTACCGTCATGAACAAACGGAAACACTTGTGTAATAAAGTAGATATCCATAGACAAAAATCGCTTTTTTTTTATTAAAAAATATTTTAAGAAAATCCTATGTTACAAATTTCTTATTACATTTCTACATCAACAGCAGTTTCTTCAACAACGACTTGCTCTTGTAGTGCTTTACTGTCAGATACTTGCATCGAAGGTAAAGGATCAGGAGATTTGTAGTACACATTACTTGCAGAGTGCACTTTGAAGTATTCTCCGCCTTTCTCCTCATAATCCTTTCGAGTAACCAGATAGTCTGTCAAATTCCCGCTAAGTCCAAAGTCTCTTGCCCCATACCACGAGTCTAAACTAGTATTTTTAGCAATATTCACTTGAAATTTAGATTGGAAAGGCCTTATTTCTTGAAGTTCTCGTTTTAGTCTTTCTAATAAACCTGGAAAAGCGGCTGCACCTCCTGTAAGAAATACGTTACCTACAAGACGATTTTGTTCTTCGGGAGTGTACCGTTTTAATATAAAATCTATCGTTTCAGCTATTCCAGCTTCCACTAAGCCAATCATGGAAGGTTGAAAAAGGAGTTCTGGAGCTCGTAGGCGTTCGACGCCAATGTGAAGTTGATGTGTTTCTCCAGGAATCATTGGTGTATTTGAGGATCCAGCACCTTCAAAATCTGGATCATGATGTCTTAAAACTTCTTCAAGCTCCATAAGTTTTTCTTGCTCTAATTCTGAATCCGAATCTCCTCCTTCCTGTAATAAACACGAATAACTTGCGTCACATTCAATCAAGAAATAAATTGTAAAATTTATTCGTAACACACCCTGTTAATGACTTTGTAAACATCCCAGTCTTCATCTCTCATTCCAAAATCATCATCTCTTTTCTCTTTTCTTGCTAGTTGGCTGATTATTCTCATTCTTTCTTGAGCTGCAGCGGTTCTACGCTTTGCCATATCTTGCCGGCGTTGTCTTTTTGCCATACGCTTTTCTAAAATTTCTTGCCTAAAAATAACAAAAAAGTCATTATCATAATATTAAAATCGTAACTTAAAGTACCTTTTCTTTCTAACACCAGTTATCCATTCATCAAAGTCTTGTTGATCTTTTGGCTGGAGACTTGATTTAATCTTTGGTTTCTGTTCTTCTATAACAATGTTTTCTTCTTGTGAATTGGCAGCAACTATTTTTTGTCGAGTTCTTTCAACTTTAGCTTGTAAATTATTTATCATTTTTATTAAATCTGTTTCATTAGCTAATGAGTAAGATTTTAAAGCTTCCTCAAATTCTTCAGTTTCACCTTCTTCTAAGAGATCTTGAACAGCTAATAGTTGATTTAACTGTTCTTCATCTTCTGCCAACTACAAATAAATATTTGAATAAATAAATAATGTAAGAAATTTAAAAAACAAATTGGAGATAGTCTACACACTCTTTCTTCTCTTTTTCTAGCATTAATTTCCATCAATCTTCTGGCTAATTCCCGTTTTCTTTCTTTTTGCTGTTCTACAGAAAGACCTGGTGTTACTGCTGGTGCTACGTATGGTAATTGTACCCTATGCACATTATTGTCATAATATTCTGGATCAGCCCATTTTAAAATCTCATCTTGATAATGAAGAGCGATCATTGAATGTTCATGAATCAATTCCTAAAATATAAAATGAAATTTACTCAAATGAATAAAAAACATTTTAAAAATAGTTTGAGCAATCTTGAATTACTTCAGCACGACTGGGAGTAATGGCATTAACATGAACAGGATATTTGAGTTGCAAAAGCCTGTGCATGTAAGATATGATATGGAAACCACCAAGGTTTATCCTTCTCGAATTTGGTACATCAGCTTTACCATCAAGTACAGGGATAATATGTGTTGCTTGATATCCAATATTGACAATTAATCCATCAGAAGAACAATTATTGTGCTGGTAAGAAAACAGACCATCTACTCCATAAGCAATAGAAGGTATATTATAACACTCAAATAATAATTCTGCCATTACTAAAATAATTTAATATTATGAAATCAAAATCTAAATACATTTCTGAAACATTTTTTTTAAATTTGTTGACTTACAATTTCTAGAATAATTAGGATTTAAAAAAGCTTCAGTTAAAATTATAGGATGATTCACACATCCTTCGGTATCAATTCCCATGTGTGTGAATGTATAATCAAATATTTGTTCCTGTGCTTCAAAATGAGTAACAACATTACGATCAAATTGAGTTTTCAATTGAAACCTCATTGCTTCAATATTAATAATATCATTTCCAACTTGAATTTCTCCATCTTTTTTTCCTCTTTCCTTTCGAGGCTTTGCAATTAGATTTTTAAATACCAATTGAGGCTCTTTTTCTGTGGCCCAGCCAACTCTGCAATTGTAAGAACCTAAAGACAAATATAGATTTTTATTATCTTCTAATTATAAAACAGTATTTATTTAAATACTAAGGTTATGTACCATTGTCAATGACAAGTGGAGTTGACTCGTTTTTTATTCTTTCTGAATAAACATGAATTATGTCAGGTACAGCTTTTGTATCTTTTAATTCAAGAATTTCCATTTCTTTTTTTAAATTTTCAAAAAATTTTTAATAAAATACATATTTTTCTGTTTTGTAAATAATATTACATAGCTTTAAGCGGCACATTGACATTAAATTATAAAATGAGACATCTAGTGATATTTTCAAGAACTAAGCGTAATGAGCAGAAACAACCTTGACATCAGTTGGTTTCTTTATTTATATTAGTTTAAATGCAAACAAATACAATTTAAAAATAATATTTTTAATACTAGTTAATCAATTAATTTTTTTTTTTAATCCATATTTTTTAGCCGCGTGCTTATAAAGTATTGATTTTTCTTCAGCTGCATTGCAGGTTACTGCTACTTTCTGCAGATGTCAGCAGCGTACACTTGGTAATTTTTTGTCAAGCATGTTGTAAATAAATAAAGATTATAACAAAAGTTTTAACAGTAAAAAATCATCAACTGATATTAATGGCATTCAATTATTATGTATATTATTGAAGGAGATTAAAAAAAAGCTTTTTTCTTTCTTATGAAACATAAAATATAATTTATTTAATAATACTCTAAAATTATGCTTCAACTTGTTCTTGGAGATTTTTTGCACGAACAATCAATTCAGCAATGTCTTTTCCCCTAAAAAACAAATGATATACATTAATTTAATCGTTTCAAAAATATTAAGTTTTATAGATTTGAGCAAACTAACATTTGCGAAAGTTCTGTCGTAATAGTTTCGATTTGTGCCGGTTTAAAAACTATTTCAGTTTTTTCATTGGACTTTTCTACATCTTGCAGGAGTGCTTGATTAGAAGCTTTTTTCTTTTTAAGTTGCTCTAGTCGTACACTTAATTCTTTAACTTTATCTGCCATTTTCTTAATTTCTTCTCCTTCAGCTCGTTCGGCTGGATTCATAATGGGTTCTTTCAAATGTACCAATCGAAGAACTTCTTCTGCCCTGTAATACAACATTTATTTTAATAACAATCGCAACTTATCTTGCTATCATTTTTTTATCTTTGTATTCCAATGACGAAAGTTACCGTCGAGCGAGTTCTTCTTGCTTATCTTTTATATCTTCATATCTTTCAGCTAAATTTCCTGCTTTTTCTTGTAATTCTTTTTTTATCTGGCCCAAGTTTTCTAGCTCTTTCAATTGGTGGTTTTTCAAAGCTCTTAAAGTCCTTACTTTTTTATTGAATTCCTCTTTAACTTTATCGTGATGAAGAAAATGTTGTTTACGAAAAACTGTTGTCGCTCGATAGAGTAACTGGAAATGTTAAATTTATTCTTACTACAAAGCAAAATAACAAGATTTTTTCAGTAGTGTACAATGCGTACCTCGAGACATTCACTGGGAGCAAGATTCTGACGTAGACCTATCATAGTAATTGGTTGGGACGTCTCTCTTTTGAGTAATTGTTTAATGTGAGTGTCAAAAGATTCTTTTGTTACCTGACGTTGCAAGATTCAAAATAAATATTGAATTAATTTTAAAATTTGTAAATTGAATTAAACGAAAAAGTAAGATATAAAACTGACTTTTTTACTTGGACTGAGCGTAGGAGCATTTTTTTGAATCTTTGGGATATAATGGAAATCAACCACAGAAATATCAACGACGACTCCAGTATGAAGTACTGCGATTAAAAAACAAGGTTCTTGAAGCAGTCCGAATCCCAGAGTAGGTGTAGCTTCCTCTTTACCAGTGTATTTTGTTCTTGTACTTATTAGATATTGGGCATTGGATTGCTTTACCAGATTTGGAAGAAAAAGTTCGATGCTTTCTGAAAGCATTTCATTTGTTTGAAAGTCTTAAAAAGATTTATTAATAATATAATAAAGAGACACTCCAACCGAATTGAACCTAGGAATGGTAGGAATTGACGATTTAATAAAAAGGACGAATAGCAAGATTGGGTAGTTTATTCGTTTATTTATATAGAAAATCCCAGATATATGTTTGAAATTTTTTTTTTAGCTTTTATGACCGCTGCAAGTAAAGTAGGTATTCTCCGGTTGGATTTAATCTGATGATTACATATTAATCCACATTGATCCAAAAAGATAGAAAAACTTTCGAAAAAATGTAAACCCCAATTTTTTTCTGGGTATTGAGGATTTGATAAATAAGGGGAGGATTTGAGTGGGTTAATTTCTGAGACGGTGACGGTGGCGAAATTTTTTTAACAATATAGCAAGAAAATTTACCTTCATTCGCATTTATGTAGTCGTCAAGTTGCGTAACCATTGGAACATTTACAAGATGAATACCGGCATTGTGAGAACAAAAATATCTAACAATTTTTAAATTTTTTAATAAAATATTTAATATAAATAACGTTCATGTTTTAAAATAATCATTACCTTGATCTATTCTCTCGATCACCGTGTAAATGAATAGGACACGTATATTTTTTGTCTGTGTCTGTATAAAAAAGTCCTAGTTCCATTTCAACGCATTCATAAACGTACAAAGCTTCATCAGGAGTGTGGAGACTGTATGTTGATCCATATTGAGACCATGTCTGCGAAAATGTTTTTTTATTATGCTACAGTTGAAAAATAATTATCTTGGTTTACAAATGTTATCCTTACTTTTTTCTCATCTTCTTCCAAATTTTCATTTAATAGAATCGCATGGTATATTTTCCCTGTACATGCAGCAATAATAACGATTGGAGGTGTAGTTTGCAGACACATAATTGAACATGAATCTACTCCATAATTATCGACAGTTGGAGGATACATTGAGAGACTTCCGAAAACTACAGCCTTGTTGTGACTGTAAAAGAAATGAGTTTAAAATTTCCATTCAGAAATTGTTTTACTCTAATTTTCAAACGTACTTGATTAATACGTTGCCACGAACAATAAGAACGTCGCCGTTTCCACGAAGAACTAAAATGGGCCATTCAATTTGCTTCCACGAAACTTTTTCTGCCTGAAATGTAATGAAAATTTAAATGAACGTGCTTATAATTTTGCAAAAATTTAGCGTGCAAGCCGAAATGTTACATCGATTTCTTTATCGCTATCGTTTTTCACGGTTGGAGTGGCAAAGTCGAAATCGACCGCGGTATCGCCCAAAGCCATAAAATTTGGAATCTTTGACGGAGATTGTAGACACGGCCCGACTTTCCACGTTCTTACTAGTCTTGGCTCATCTCCGATTTCCGATTCGTACAATCTAGAAGAAATAATTAATTGTTTAACAGAATTTATTGATCGAAAATTTTTGTTTTCACGTACTGAAAGACGTTGTCGGAAGTGAGCACCACCAAGTGGGAATCCGTTGCCGAGCCAGGATGCCATCGAGCTTTTCTGACTTCTGTCGTCGAAAGTTCCGAGCAGCATCCGTCCAAATTGTAGCTCCTGAAAAAAGCAAGAATCTATTTAATTTAATGAAACAAAGACCGCCATTTTTAATAGCATTCTTGCATAATCCGGTTAAGCTGCTGCTGTTTTCGCTTAGATTTAGTTCCCGAAGCATTAGCCAGCGGAGATTCGGCCTCGACCGTGCAGGAAAAACCGAAAGTAATGTAATTTTAAAATTTTCCTCATGGAAACTAACATATGCAGGCAGCTGCGAGTTTTGCAAATGTTATTCCCACGTCGTTGGAGCCTCGACGGAAAAAGAAGAGGGAGCCGGACAGATGCAGCGGCTCTTGCCTCTCGCAGCTCTCATTTTCCTCGGCGCGTCCTGCCTTATATACGACGAGAGAACGATTTAAATTCCACGTACGGTGGCTGACCGCGAGATAATCGCGGTCCACGTGGAATTTTAAGTAAAATACTGGTAATTATAATCCATTTCGTCCTCGGTCCTCGCGGCGACCCTCCCCGCGTGTCCGCCTTGGACCTCCGCTGGTCCGCCGTACGTCACATTTCTCCCGGCCACGCCCACGCACTTGAACTCGATGTAATTGAGTTACGATCGAAGAGCACGGCTTCGGAAAGCTCTGCGCGAACGGCGAAATAAATTCCGAGGTAATAGCGGGCGCGCGAGGCTGCTCCCCACGGCCCTCTTAAGTCGGCGTAGGCACTCGTTGCTCGCAATGAAATAAAAGCGAGGGCAGAGCTCGGACTTGGATGAGCCGTAAAAACGTTATTTTAAAAAATCTCAGTCATCCATCTTATCGCGGTATCCGCGTATTATCCGTTTGCGGAGGAGCGACAAAGGCTGAAGTATAACCGGGCTGCTCGCCCTCGGGCCAGTTGCGCTCGGGGGGTTGAGTTAGATGCGGCGTGTGTCGCAGCTCTCCTCTCTCTCTCTCTCTCTCTTTCTCTCTCCGTTTCGAGCTCTCGCGTTTCGTATATTTTATTATTACTCGTACTTTCGCGTGTCCAGAGGAGCGAGAGAAGAGCAGGGGCGCCGCCGCCGTGGTTAGCTCGGCCGTTATTAATGTCCCTGGCACGCACGCACATGCGAGGAGCTCCCTCTCCCTCGCGAGCGGGAGAGAGAGAGAGAGAGATGGACCGAGTGAAAAATGAAACGGAGCGAAAGAAAAGGAGAGAGGGAGGCCGCGCGCGGCACCGCAGGAAAAAAGAAGTTCTTAATAATTGATAAAAATGTATGCACGCGCCTGTTGACAAAGGCCGCGCGATTTATTCCCACTTTTGAGCGCGGCTCCTGCGCAGCCGCCAGCTCTCTGTCGCGAATTTTTCTTCGTTCCGTCAGAATTTCGGCATTATCAAAATTTATATACGCCCCGTCGGCCGGTCCGGCCTAATGAGTCCTCCGCGCTCCCTTCCGCGGATCGGAACTCGCGCAACTCGCGGCCAACTCGCAGAGGAATTATCGCGCGTGCAGGCGATGCGAACAATTTGAATTTGAAAATACGGGGTAAATATAAAGGGGACCTAGTTCCGCAAGTTGATAATTCGTCGGCGGGCTCGGCGCGGGCTCGGCGCGGGCTGCGCGCACATCATGCGGGGTCCTTGGACAATAAAATTTGCTATCTCTCCCGCGGCGGGCTGAGGCGAGACATAATTTCCTGGAGAATAATAAATTGGACAAAGGGAAAAGGAAGCCCGGCTGCGCGTACTTACGTTATAGCCGGCGCGCGTTTTGCCTTTCATCAGTAGAGCGCTTGTCCGTCTCCGAAAAAGAGCAGACACGAGCGTCCTGCCGGAATTATTTAATGCGCCGAGGAGGAGAGGGCCGCGCGCTCCGTCAAAGCAGCACATTCGTACGCGACTGAAGGAAGAATGCGATTTCCGTTTTGCGCTAAAGAGCAAGCCTTTTCTAAATGCCCCCCTTTTTTCTCGCACCGCGCGGCCCGCGCCTCAAAGGCCCGTCTCCACTGGAGTAGGAGCTTCATGAACCGGGACGCTTAGACAAAAGAAGCCCACCTGCCGCTCCCGCCGCTCCAATCTAATTAAGAAATTCTTACGCGAGCGTGTCGCCAACGACCGGCCCCGGCTACCCCTTTTTTTCCAAGCTCGGCCCTTCCCGTCTGGAAATTAAAAATAATTTCCAGCACAAATATATTAACCCCGGGCGCAAAGGGGCCAGCGGCGGCAGCGCCGGCCAAAGGAGAGGGCGAAATTCCGCCACCCCTTTTGTCCTTCTCAGGAGCTGCGAGCGAAACAGCCCGGACGCCCGCCCGCTTTTTTCATTTCAGACGCTCTCGCAGCTCTGGCCACCTCTATTTTCGCGCGATTAAAGTCGCCTTGGAAAATTCGCCTCGGCCGTCGAGGGAGAGGCGCCGTTCCTGGTCAGCGTAGCGCAGAAAGATGGCGCGATTTCACGGGAGCAGAGATTAACGACTGATTTCCCTTCTCCTATATTTCCTTTTTGCTTGTCCGTTTTTTACTTTCCTCTTCCTCCGTCGACCTTTCCTCCTCTTTCTTTCTCCCGCTCACCAGTTATAAATCCTCCCCGGAGTAAATCACTTTTCATCTTTATTTCCTTTTCTCCTATAGAAACTATCCGTCATAAAATTTTATTCCATTATTTCTCCTCTAAATAAGGATAAAATCATTTGGCCCTCGTAATTTCTGCGGGCGGACACTGATTCGATAAAGTTAAATTACGAGGCTTGACCCCGCGGAGAAAGAACGGCCGCTTCCCTGGCTTCCGGCGCCCTCAACTTTGCAATTGAATAACTTTCGGAATTTTTGGTTCTGTTTAATTCCCGCGCCCGCGCGTGCGCGCGATAGCCCCACTGACGTGTAATAAGTTTTCTTTTATTTCTCCGGCGGAACTTTGAAACTTTGCTTCCGCCTCGCCTTCGGATTCTGGCTTCCCGCGAGCTTTTTCATTTTATATCCTAAGCGCTCGTCGCCGGAATATTTACATTCTCCTGCCGCTTTAAGAGTGCTCCTCTCTTTTTTTTCTCTCTCTCCCGCGGCTGCTGCATCTCCGTCGTCGCGCGAATTTTTCTCGCAATCGTTATCCTCCGGGGCGGCCGGCCGAAGCGCGGCGAAAAGAAACCGAGACTCGTCGGAAAGTAATTAGAAATATGGCTCACCAGAGGTAAATGGCCCGTGATGCCTAGGATAATCGTCTCCTTCCTCGGCTCTCATTCTCATTTTTATCAAGCTCTTATATCTCCGCTCGTATGGACTCGAATTTGCACGTGTATAATCACCTAATAGCTCTTTCCTATCAGCCCAGGAATGTTTTCTGGAGCTTCAACTTTTCGAACTATGCGAGCGCGCCTTATCGTGGCTAATAGTCCAGTATTTTTGCAAAACTTGGAAAACTTGAATTTCAATTTGGCTATTATTCAAATTTAAGGCCGCGCGATAAGGTCTTTATGCAAGATTCGAAAGAAGGCATTGTACATCAGCGCCGTGATTTTACAAAAGCGATGGCGACGAAGCTCGGAGGCGCGATATAACGAGGAGGACATTATGATAATTAGATGCATAGATTAGGCATAATTCGTTAGGACACCTGCTGGTGATGCGCTGCAACGGGCTCCGTACTGGCATTAATAATGGCTTATCAAACCTTATTAAACTCGAGACAAGAAATGCCCAGGCTCATTTGCCTAATATCGAAAGATTTTTCAAAACAATCGGAAAGTACGCCGAGATTCGGTAACGGAGTAGAGCCGCGGGCCCATAAAATCGGGATGTTGCGCAAAATATATAATGACTACGGGCAGACTGGCTGACGCTCGCGCCGTAATTCATTGCTCGGAGCTGGTTGCCAGCGCCGCGACACCTGCGCCGGCAACTAAGCCCGTTAATTCTTGCCTCTCGGCGAAGGAAAGCTCCAGACAGCGCCTCCGCCGATAACTTTATCAATGAGCGGCAGATTTACGCGACTTCGCGGCCTGGCAGCTCTCGGCGGACGTGACAAAAGCCCGCGCGGCATCGTAAAAACGGCAAACAAAAGGATCCGCGGCCGCGGCACATTAGGTGTACGCACACGTAGCACCGCCGCGGTAATTAAAAGAACCGACAGATGTCTCTGTTTCGGTCGCGAAGCTTTTATTTCGTTAGTACGCGGGCTGCGTAGTTAAACGCGCGGCGGGTCCTCGCGAGTCTTTGATTAGAAGCCTCTCGCCGCGCAAGGAGACGAGAGAGGACACGGCGAGCCCAAGCTCGCCTTTCCCCCTTTTTTCCCTCTGCCCGCACTTTTGTCGCGGATATTTATTTCGAGCGGTAAATTCATAAAAGCGCGCACGCGACGAGGCAGAGCCTGCCGCCTCCTTTCCGCGGCGTTCCTTTGCATTTTTTAATTCGCGGCGAGCGCGAAAACGCAATTCTTTCAGCGCCTCGACGCGCGAGCGCACAATAAAGCTTTACAATGGAATTTCCCCCCCTTTCACAAAGTAAATTCTCATTCTCGCCGAAAGAGACTCTCGCCCGGGATAACCATTCGATCTTTTGCGCGCCTAATAAGACGCCGCTCGCCAAAATTCAAATTAATTAGGCGGGACGCCGTTCGCAGAACTCGAGCAGTCAAGTTGAAAAATATTTTTTACGGCCAAAAGTTTTGTTCCACCGAAATACATAATAAAATAAGCGGGCGAGATTGGGCCGCGAGGTATAACAATGGTCCTTTCCTGAATTTTTCGTCCCGCTCGAACGTCAGCTTTCTTTCCGCTGTATTCCCGCGTGGTCGACAATCGGGGCTTTACGAGCTAACCGGCGAGAAGTAACCCCGTAAGTCTGCGTAAAGTCGAGCTGCGCGGCGAAATTGCGAGGGGCGAAGCGTCACGGCGTGAGAGCCGCGCGATCTCTCCCCTCAAAGACTCGTCTCCCTCATCCCCCATTTTTTTTTTTTTTTTTTTTCAAACGAGGACGTTGGACAGTCCGATTGATCACCCTAGTGCGCCCTTCTTTATCATGCCTGTTTACTTTAAAGAGTCGCTCAGAGATTTTGCATGCATTATCTCTCAAAGACCGACATGGATTCCGGCTAGCTCCGTTGATCCGCGTGAAATCTCGAATTTTTCCCCTGGAAATGGGCAATTTTTCGCTCGATCATATCGCCGTCGTCCCTACGTGAAATTTAGAAATATAGCGGAAAATTTATCTCTCCCGACGCATCGACTGCTTCTGGCTTTGGATTATTTTTCCCCGCCTGCTCGTAAAAAGATGCACGCTATTTGCTTTTATAAATAGGAAGCGTTTTTTCATCTAGTTTCCCGATTCGCTCCGTAAATCCTTGATAACTTAATTACGAGTGACGGAAGAAGGCTCGTCGATTTCGCTTTGGCGAGTTAATTTTGCAGTCGGGTCAGTTTTATAAGAAGATATGAGCCAATCAGCCGAGCCGAGCCGGGCTTTCTTCGACGGCGATCAGTGAACTCGAGCTGCAGATTGGCCAGCTGAACTTTTCTTAATAAATTTGCCAATGAGTCCCGTAACTTTCGCTTAGCCGCCGACACCTAATTCGCCAAATCCGCCCTCGCCTCTTATTAAAAACGTCGGCCCCGAATAGACGGCAATTTGAAAATCAGAAGTCGCCTCGAGTTAATACCTGCCGCTGTGGCAGCCACCCCCCCTCCCCCGAGCTCCAAGTGCCGCAGCGGCACGTTCCTGCGCTGGACGTTTCGGCCTGCTGCGCAAACAAGCCCGCAGCCGCGCGTGCTGATTTCCGGCCTGCAGCTTGCTCATCGAAAAAAGAGGGAGCCGGCCGGCCGGCCGGAGGGAGAAAAAAGAGGCGCGAAAATGGACTGCATCGGACACGCTGAAAGAGGGAGCCCGGCTATGGATTAGCAGGCCGAGCCGGGCGCGGATATACGAGTCAAGCGCGCGTGCTCCTCCGAGATTAGCCGGGGCTTTTTATCGGGATTACATATGTAAAACCATTAGGTTAAATCATTTTTTTAAATAAACGCCCCGGCCCGCAAGCTCGAAGGAGAGTGCAAGCCCGATAGCCGGCAAAATATTCGAGGGCACGAATACCTGAAAGAGCGCGAGAGCCCGCCGCCGCTGTCTCGCGATTAATCGCCTCGTTCGCTCGCATTAATTATAGATTTTTTTTTGCTCCGGCAAAGACTAACGGGCCGCCGGCCCGCCGTTTTTCCCTGCTTTATGGACAACATTTTTTAAAAGCCCGCGCGACCCTATGAATAATTTTTGTTTTCCGGCGCTCTTTTTCACCGCGGCTAAAATGCATTTCGCCCCCCTATCTCCGCTGGATTTCCAAATCAACGATACCTCAAAGCCTGGACGAATGAATATTGTGCCTGCACCGCGCGTTTTATTGGCCCAACAAAGCCGCCTGATTAATGTGTCCGCGCGCGGCCATTTGAAATTGCAGAGTGCTTTTCGGGTAGCGCTTTTCGAAATTTAAATAAAAATTCGGGGGAGAGGGGATTAAAAAAAAGTTCCGGACGCCTTCTTAGGAGCTTGGCCGGCGGCAAAAACGATATCGCGGAGAGCCAGTGCATCAAATGAGAAATGGAGGTTGGTAAAAAAGAGCGCGCAAGCCACCGGACTGGCAATAAAAAGGCAAGAATTATTCATAAAGGTGGGCCAGAGGACGCGGCGAGTCTCCTGCTTTTCGAGCTTTCCTGCAGGCGGGAAAATTCTGCCGAATATTAGCAACCGAGATCCTCGGCATAATAAACACATAACGGTAATCCTTAAAACAATAATTAGCGGCGCAAGAACGCGAGCGACGGAGCTGCCTGCCATGCCTAACCCTTTTAACGCGCCCGGCGGAGTGGCCCGTAATTCATTGCATATAATTAAAACGAAGTAATCGGCCTAGTCTGCGGCAAAGTTGAAGCCGCCGCTAAGTGCGTTTGATTGCTTATGTAAATAAATGATTTGCCGGGAGGAGTGCCTTATCCCCGAGGCGCAGTAAATACGGAAAGTTGCGCTTAGAAAGAAGAGCCGCGGGGAGGCGAACGGGGCCAAGTGGTAATAGTTTTAATCCGGTGTCTTGAAGTCTGGATTTGGAGGCGCGGCAGTTAGTGGCTCCGAGCGCGAACCCACTTCGCGCTCTGATATCATAATCCGAATAATCGCCATTATTGCCGCCATTTGCTTAATCCGCGCCGAGGCCGTGACGCTCCCCTCCCTCTGATGACTTTTCGTCTGCGCTTCTTTGCCCCTCCGAGGGGGAGGGATTAACTTTTTCCGCGAATATTTGCTTTTCGGCGCGGGGAATATTTTGGAAAACAGTTGCCATAAAACGTAAATTCGAGCCGAGCCGGGAGGGTGGGGCTTTGCAAAAATAAAGCAGCGCGCAAGACAAAAGGAAAGATATAATCAAGAGGCAGAGTTTGCAGCCTCTGGCTGGAGGATGTATAGGTGCGGGTAGGCGGCAGCAAGATCCTAAATCCCCGAGATTCGTTCTAATGGCCGCAACTTGCTTACAAACTGTTCGCGTTTCCACTCGGCCTCTCCCTCTCTCTCTCTCTCGCTGCAGCGAGCAGTTACGTGTGCGATCGTATAAATTCGCGCTGCTTCCCTTTCTGCTACTCTTTCCGCCGTGTACCGAGTAAAAACTCGAGCTTCTAAATAATCTCTCGGCCCCTCCCGAAAACTTTGCCGCTTGAAATATGTTTATTAATCGCGAGAGCGCGATGTAAATTTCTCTTATTAGAACCGGCTCCTTAAACGCGCGGAATACTTAAACCGACTCGCTCCTCCGAATTTAGCGTCGCCGCGCGCGCAACTTTTCTCGCTCTCTCCGCCGCGGCGGAGAGTTATTTTCTCGACTCGCGCGGCGGTACGTGCGCGAGATCTGTTAAGTTTGCCGATTATCGCGCGCGGCGGCGGCGCGCTTGATCACGTGCGCCGATAACGATAAGGGAAGTTGGAATTATCCGAAATAAGATTAGAGATTTCGTTCCCGGTTCTCGGTCGAAGAGGTATAAGTAAGGGGCTAATGGTCGCGGAGATAGTGTGGCATGTGTTGTTGATGAGGCGGTTAGTATTCAGGCGGTTTCGAGCGCCTCCGCGGCCCTCCAACTTTTCAAAACTAACGGGGTAAAGCCAGCTTAATTCCAGGGGAGGGGGCCGAGCGCGTCACCGTAACACCCACTTAATTACCGGATATTAGCAGTCGGCCCGGCTGAAGGAATTGCGCCGCCGGTGATCCCGCCGAGAAAGAGCTGACGGCTGAATCCGCAAATTGCCCGACGCCGAGAGAAAATACCGCGCGCAGTCCTCCCTTCTTTCGACTTACAAGCAGGAGATGACTTCCTTGCCGCCCTGGAACTTGGCCTCCTTGCCCCAGCGCTTCGGCAGCTGCACCACGACGATACCCAGGCTGCCCCACAGCACCAGCTGCGTCACCGTCTCGTTGATCAGCAAGTCCGTCACCTCGAAGACTGGCGGATCGGTAGGCTGGAGGCTCTGAAAGCAGAAACACCCGGCTTAGAAAAACTCATGAAAATTTCAGTTTGACGCTGCCGCTCGGGGAATTACAAATTCATTATTAGTCGCTTCGGTAAGCCGAAGAGGATTTTTCGCCCGATCGCAACTCGATTCTCGCGCGCTCGCGCCTCCTCGCCGCTCTCTCTCTCCCCTGCTTTCCCCGGCGCCGTCTCCCGCGGTGTTTTCTTAATTCTTCTTAGTTTTCCGCTCCGGTCTTCATTTACGTTCGCAGGCTTCGTTTTGGCGGCGCCGTCCCGGGCTTCCTTCCCTCCCTCCTTCAGCCGTGCATCGGTCTATATCGATTAAAAAAGTTTTTAATGCGATCCCGCTCCCTCGTTTGTTTTCCCATTTTGATTTTTTATTGTCTCGTCGAAGCCCTCCCGCCGTGCAGGTGCCTGCTTTCCCCGTCGGATATTTAATTTCGAGAGAATTCCTCGCCACGGCAAAGCGACGATCGAGTTTCCAGTTGCGAAACTAAGTTTTCAGGCGATCGGATGAGAGCCAAGCCGGGGAGTGCGTGTGCTCCTTTTTTTTCTATCTCCTGGCGAAGCTGCCACTCCTCTTTTTATTCTCTTTCTCTCGGCGTCTTTTCTTTTATCGGCGACAAACTCAAGTCTCGAGCATTGATATTTCATACTTTAGTTTTCGATTAACGTTGCTGTTTCCGCAGCTGAAATTATCTGCTGAGTCAGAGGCAACAATGCCAGACATTACGGCAAGTTGTCCAACATCGAGATCCGGTGACTGGTACAATACTGCTCATGTAATCCTGCGCTTGGCGCACAAGTTCATCAGGTGTCCTCGGAAGCATCACAGAGAGTAATCGCAGCCGAGCAGCTATACAAATAAAGTTAGGGCATTTAAAAAAGTTTGTTCCTCTCCCTTGGTTAAACGAACTTAAGAATCATTCCCCAGAGCCGAGGATGGAGGCTCCGCGAGGTAAGGAAAAAAATCTAAATCAAGAGGGGCTACACATTTATTAGGGAGAGCCGACTCATTCACTTTGTGCCTCCCGTCCCCGAGGGCCGAGTGCACAAGCTGTAGAGACAAACGCGGCGATTCGAAGAAAAAGCCGAGCTGTCAGCGTGTCGACGCCTTATTAATCCGGGAGTCGGCGCTTTGAAGAAATTAAAAGCGCGCCGGCATAATGCGAATACATCCACTCGCTCGAAAAGCTTTCCGAGGAGCTTTCGCCGTTTTCACTGTTATATTCGCGACCTAAGTACCCGACAGATAGACATCTTGAGCCTTGTCAAGGCTCCTTAAAATCCAAACTATATATATCCCGCCTCTCTACGCAGTCTTCATTTTTAATGTCGCGCTCGCCCGACCCTGCCCGAGCACCCGAGCTTTTCTCTAATTCTTTTTTATTTCCTCCTGCTTCCTCTCGAGCTTGCTTACCGCTCTATCCTGCATATTTCGACTGTATTTGTCGCGCTCTTCTTTGTCTTTCGTTTTTTTCCTTTCGCCTTTCCGCGCTTACTTCGGAAAAAGTTAAAGTAAGATTTACTTGGATCTGGAAAAATCTTTGAGATGCCGAGAGTCGGCCGTGAAATCTCCTTGTTTGCGAGAAAATCTCAAAAAAGAAACTTTTCGTTAGAATGAAAAATTATTATTATTACTTTAGATTTTTCCAATCATTAAATTTCCTTGAAAATTTTTTCAATGGTCGCAACATGATAGGTATGTATTATTTAGGCTTCGGAGAATCGTAGGAAAGTTGCGGTTCTTAGTACAGTTTATTCGCGGACCGTTACACGCTGCTCTGTTTACCAACGTTTTAGGTACGTAACAGCAGTAAAAAAATAATTAGCAAATTTAAATAAAACACGTAATAGCTAGTGGTGTCGAACAGATCGAACAGCAGGCACAAGTTACGGTAACAGCACAACAAAAGAATCGGGCGTATATGGCGGAAGAACGACGACGATTCTATACTAGTTTCGGCGCGGTTCCAAAGTAGAGCGCACCTTGGCTTGCTTTTACTCGGCAGTGTCAAGTGCGTGCGTATCGTGCAGGAAATTAGCGAGTTCGATGACAGCCAGACGAAAGCATGGCTTCGGAAACAAAGAGCTGTTACATTTACAGCGACAACAAGTCGCTGCCACCTGTTTATCTGCCAGATAAACAAGAAATTTTCGTCGGTCGATCCGTCGACACAAAAATTACTGATTCACAGTGCTCGCGTAAGCAAGGTTAGTTTTTCCTATCAAAGTGTGTCATTATACAGGTCATGCAATAAGAATCAATTTATGGGATTGTTGAACTCTTTAACAGTCTTTTACGTTGACAAGTTCTTTTTAATGAAAACAAATCATAAAAAAATCCTGCTCCGTGCGTCTGACATAACCTAACTTAAAAGTATTTTTTTGTTATTTATTTTTATGTTTGACAGAGTGTCTAATAATGTGTACTTTATTTTATATCTAATTAGTACGACTGTATGCCAGCTATGCGGATCAAAAAGTTTTTGTCGAACAAATTGGATCTCGTCCAAGTGGTTTAAATGGCTTTAAGACTGAACAAGGAGTAAGAGTAATTGCTCAGCATGGAGATCAATTAGAAATTTTGTACGGTAAACATCAGTATAAAGTAGAATTCAATCCACCACCAAAAACCAATATCAAGATTGAAAAGTCAAAGAAGCGCATTTTATCACAAGATTCTGAAGAGGACGATGATGACATTCAAAATTTAAAGAAAATTAAAGTAAAAAGTGATAACGACAATAAAGTTAGCATGGAAAAAACTGCAAATCAACAAGAAGCTGAAGAAAATAATCAAGATTTAAGTACGGCATGCTCTAGTGCCAGTAGCAGCAATAATAAAATTGATAGTTCACACACTACACAAAATGGTAACTGGGAAGTTTTTAGCAATAAAACTCTTTACGTCTATACAAGTAGAGGTTGTGAAGGTCGTTCAAAAGTAAGTTAAGAAAATTTTAGTTTTTTGTAGATTGACATCAAACTTTCAAAAGTTAATTTATTTTAATTAAATTAGATAGCAGCTTATGATATGG
This sequence comes from Ormyrus nitidulus, assembly GCA_900474335.1. Classification (NCBI taxonomy): domain Eukaryota; kingdom Metazoa; phylum Arthropoda; class Insecta; order Hymenoptera; family Ormyridae; genus Ormyrus; species Ormyrus nitidulus. The sequence goes on from UCOL01000520.1 coordinate 27,135, forward strand.
ATAAAACTTTAATAAAAACAATATCTGGATTAGAATTTCCTAAAGATTGTAACGATTGGCAGTTACTGTACCCAGAAGTACCAGGAAAGCTTAAAAAATTTTATGCTGATGGATATAAAATTGTTATATTTACTAATCAAGCTAGTCTAGGTACTGGTAAAGTGTCACTAAAGGATTTCAAGTTGAAAATTGAAAGACTTGTACAGAAGATTGGGGTCCCTATGCAGGTTTTTTTATTTTCTTTTTTATATAATAAAGTTTGTATTTAGTTATTATTGATAGTAATAACCATGAACTATTCCATAAGGTTTATCTTGCTGCTGGACAAAGTATTTATAGAAAGCCCTGTACAGGCATGTGGGATTTTTTAGTTAATGAGGTTTGCTGTTAAAATATACTACTATTGTACTATAAGCATTATTGCTTATTATTGAATTGATTTTAATTTTTAAAATTTATCTTTGTCTTTAGCATAATGATGGAGTTTCTGTAGACAAGGAACAATCATTTTATGTAGGAGATGCTGCTGGCCGGCCAGCTAGTTCAACCAGAAAGAAGAAAGATCATTCCTTAGCAGATAGATTATTAGCTCTTAATTTAGGTTTAAAATTTGAAACTCCTGAAGAACATTTTCTTGGGCATAAAAAAGCATCTTACAGTGGTCCACCCTTTAATCCAAAGGAAGCAAGTAAAAATACTGTTCTTTATGAACCAATACAAGCCAATCTTACTTCTGACGAACAAGAGGTGATTATTTTTAATTATTTTTATTTTTATTTTTATTTTTTTTTTTTTAAAGCAATCACATTTAATTGTCCAATCATTTTTCAGTTAGTTATTATGGTTGGAAGTCCTGGCTCTGGAAAATCACATTTTGCAAAGACACATTTAAAAAATTATTTTTACATAAACAGAGATTCACTTGGTAATTGGCAAAAATGTGTAGCAAAAGCAGATGAAGCTCTGGCACAGGGACAAAGTGTTGTCATTGATAATACAAATCCAGATAAAATTTCAAGGCAAAGATATATTAATATTGCCAAAAAGCACAAAATCCCTGTTAGATGTTTTGTAATGTCCTTAGAAAAGGAGCACATCAAGCACAATAATCAAGTAAATTTAATAATATTAATTATTGATTTGATAATAATATTTGTAAATATATATTTAAGTATATTATTATTTTACAGTTTAGAATATTAACAGATCCCAGTCACCAAGTAATCAGTGATATGATCATCAATACCTACATGTAAGTTGAAAATTTAAATTTAAAGTTTTATGTAGTGCTTAGGTGCGTGTGTTTGCTTGGGAAAAATTAACAACGGTGTGGAGCATTCGTTTTTGGGGCATGTAGAATTTAACCGTTTGATTTCCGTAGTTCTGAGTTTTCTTTTTTACATTAGTGACACAAAGTCCCCATTGGTCCGGCGTTGTGTTCGATTTGTGAAGCTGCTCCTTTTACTGTGTCTTCGCTTCTACATTCGTTTCTCCGTCCATTTTTCGAAATCTATACCGACATATTACAGGAAGAGCTTCACTCCGCCAAGCGACGATGAAGGTTTCTCCGAGATCGTCAAGGTTAATTTTGTACCGATCTTCAAGTCTGAGGAAGATAGGAAGCTTTACGAAATGTATCTTTTGGGATGAGCTGCACGCAACAGCAGACCACCGAGCCAAGACGTAAAACTGTTTTCGCTTTTAACAGCCAATTCTTTTTTTATAAAATTGTATTTTTAATGGGTCTATTTACTGTGTAAATTTGCACCGCAAGAACTGAAATAAAATTATTTATTTAAGCTTAAATCAAACATTTTCTTCCTTGCAGAACCTACCAAATATTTTTAGTTGATTTAAAATGGGCAGACCTTTTACCCAACGATTATCTTTAATAAGCTATAAAACAAACTCATTCTGTTCGGTTGAATAATTTGGATGAAAAAATTGGCAATTACTTCCTTGCAAGCAAGACTAATAAGCGTACAAGCGAGGGAAAAATCCACGCGCATCCACAGAGGTTTCATCCTTCATTTACGTATATGTCTAGCGGAAAAAAAACAAGCGAAAGAAAAAGAGTGAGAAAGAAGGAAGCGCGTTGGAAGAAAAGTAGCAGATAAGCGGCATTTTTACGTGCTCGTTACTTATCCCAGTGAGCAGAGAGAGAGAGAGAGAGAGAGAGTTCGGGGAGAGAAAAACAAGGGGAAAAAGACGCTGTACTCTCGCGGTTATCCGGAATAAGCGCCCGGGTAATTATTTGGCCTGGCCCTCGCGGCGAATTCGGTTCGGGGGAGCGGCTAAATTCGCGAGGGAGCTTCGATCCGGGGCCGCGGGCACGTAAAGGCTGATAAGAACGCGAAGCGCCGGAAAAATTAGAAAATGGAACGAAGAACCTCGATATTAATGCATCGGTCCGGGGGACTGGGCTTCTTTTTTTTTCCACGCTTTTTATTATGTACTTGGAGCTTGCGCCTCTCGCTCCCTCGTCGGCTCTTTGCAGGGGCGGGGCGGGAAAGCTTCGTTAGGGCAGACATTCGTCGCCCGAGGGCTCAACTTGAGGACGAGAGAGAAAGAGGCGCCGCTAAATTTTTCATTCCCCAGATATACAGCTTGCTCGTTCTTTCGAGTCGACTCGGAAAACAAGTCGGATAGTTTGCAATTTCCCGAGGAGCCAGTCAGATGCATCGCCTGAAAAATGAATTTCGAACAAAGTCCGCCGGCAGCTTTTGCAACTTTCAATTAAGGGCTGAAAGTTTAATAAAGTCGGGGCCGAGAATGCTTGGCTCAATTTAATCGGGCGATAAAATTTCGAGGAAAACGAGGGAAATCGGTCGAAAGCCGCCATCGCGCATTCCTACGAGCGAGCGACAATCCTCGTAATAGGTCGGGAGTTTTGCACCGACACGTTCGGCAGCCGTAAAAAAGAACGGATCCGGCTTGACGAATAGCGCCGATGAGCGGATCGAAGCAAACTCGAATTCTATGATAATGAAATGGCCGGTGGGCTTTTACGAGGTCCGGCCTCGGCTGGGCGTTATTATTTTATTAAGCCGTATAATACGCTCCTCGCGGCGAGATATTCGGAATGAGTCTTTGGCGGCGGGTGGCGTGCAGGCGATGCCGATGCAGGGGCACGCCGCGAGCGAGCAATTCCGCGCAAGTATGCAGATCTAAGAATTCAAATGGCGTCCGCCGCCGAGACCGTAAAATGGCGGACAATCGCGCTCGTAAAGCACTATATTAAAATTCTATATCGTCGGGCGCTCTGCCCGCCGCGCCGCTGGACGCGCCGGCGCTGACGCGTGTATTATCACCGATCCGCACGTGGCGATGTCCCCGGCCCGCCTTTATGAAGCGGCGACTTTTATATTGAATTAATTTCGCCGCTTTTACGGTCGCCCTGCCCTTCCTTCTTCGTCTCGCGGGCCGGCCCTTTATTTATCGCTGATCATTTCGGAATTTTCCCTTTTTCCCCGCTGCTCTTTATAATGGAGCGCCGCTGTAATTGGCAGTAAAAGTACTTGTCGCGGCGGCGGAGCTGAGAGTGCGGCGGCTTCGGTCGCGGCCGGGAATTATGTATTTAACGCGACCAAAAATGTCCCAATTGCCCGGGCAGGAGAGAAAGAGTAAGAGGCGCTCGCTGCCCGGCTCCTATTCCCGAGTCCGAGCGACGTAAAATACGTTATTAAAGTACATTAGCCCGGCTCAAATCATACTAAACGACGTAACTTACTTTGCCGCGATATTTCACGAGCGCTTTATGAATCCCAGGGCTCGGCCTAGTCGCCGCCACCGGCGCGGCATTCACGCGAGAAATAAAAGGCCTCGCCCGGCTTTTCCGCGACCTTTCACTTCTGAATTACTGCATTACTCGACACTTTCGACCACTAGCCCGAGACCTCTTCTTCCCCGCTCTCTCGTCTTTCAAAGGCTACTTCCCTTCAATTTGCCGGCGCGCTTTTCCTTCGCGGGCTAATTAGGCCTCTTTATTTCCGAGATATTTTCGCGCCGCCCGACCTGCCGCTACTCGGGAGCTTTTAGCGGCCGGGGAATTTGGCGCGAGAATGCTTTCCAATAAATCACGCCTCCCACCTGTGAGTTTAGCCGGCCGAATCTCAATGCAGCTTCGGAATCCCTCGCGCGGGGCTGTATACATAGTGCGCGTGACGTGTACGGACTAGGCGCAGTCCGGAGGGTCGGAGGGTCGCCGCGGCACCGTGAAAGCTCGAATTATAAAGGGCTGCACATCCCCGCGGCCGTGTGTGTTGGAGCGCGAGCCTGTAATGCGTTATTAATGAACACCAAGAATTTCATTAAAGATTGTTTGTATATCAAACTGTCCACTAAATTATGCCCTATAACCCGGGGGCCGTCGCCTTGCCAGCCGGAGCCTGGAAACTATTGGCTCTCCCGGGCGGCACCGGCCGCCGACTAAATTTACCTACGCTAAATTCACTCCGAATATCAAGCCTGTCGGCCGCTCGAATTTTCTTCCTTTTTACGCCGGGAAAGTGCTTCGAAGTATTTTTGCCGATTTTCCCGGGGAGAATTCGGGCGATAAATTCGGGCCATCGGGAATGCGGAGTTAATCGTTGGACGGCTATTAACTTTGGACTGGAATGCTCCGTGGCGCCTCATTTCGTTCAATGCAAATTTACAGCGCACCGCACTCGCGCGACCGCCGCATCGCTCGAATAACGACGTATACTGGCTGGCCTTTGCAAATCGACTGGTAATAAAAGTACAAGTTTTATTTCTTTCTTTCGTTATTTTTTAAAACTAAGGTAAATTTTCTGTATTTTAGCCAAGTAATTGCAGGCGCTTTTTTAAGGCGGGAAAAATGAAGGTATTAGGTAGGAGCAAGGGTATTGCTTGTTTAAGAGCGGAAGCGGCGTAGTATCAACAGGAGCGTCAAGCGGCTCGTGCTTCGAAGTTAGCCAATTTAGCGGCGACGCGCTCCGGGACGATCAACGTCGCATAATCGGTGTCCCGTTGCCGTCATAAGCTCGCCAAGCTCCCTTCATCGGCCGCCGCCGTCGCCTGCAGCTCTTATACTCGTATGGCTGTCGCGTAGTCGAGCCGCCTCTGTCGCCGCTCGCCGGCTTATTAGTTTCCAACTTATGCGCGCTGCCTTTAAACTTCAGCCCCGAGACTCGAGACGCGGCAGCCGCTGTAACCCTAAACGCCGCTTCTTACGATTTATTGATACTGCATGCGAGAGGCGCCGAGCTCCTCGGATTTCCCCCCCTTTTTTGACGTCCGCCGAGAGATGAATGCGCCCGTTTTTAATGGAACATTGAGAAAAATCGCAATGCCAAATGGAAAGGGGGGGCCTCCGCGGATTTGTCTCAATTTTCACGGCGGCCGAGGAATGATCGGCCCCGGTCCTAATGTGGACGAATGCCTAAATATATTTCAGGCGCTCGCGCGAGCTCGTACTTTGCATTATTTGCCCAAGCATTACGTCTTGCTTGCTTGTTAAAGGCGTCGCCTCTCCGCTGCTAATCCACGTAATACGGAAGGTCTCGTGCCATTTGCGAGCTACGACTTGGCGCTTTCGTATCTTCGAAACTTTGCGCGGAACTTGGGCGCAAAAACCAAGCACCTCATAATGCGTACTGATGTGCTTTAAAAGCATTTCGCTCCGGCCTCATAAAATCTAATAACGCCGAGAAACTTTCGAATAACGAGCGCTAATGCAATAAAGTCATTCCGAAATAAAAAGCGGCACCGACTTGAATAAATATCAGCCGCTCAAAGTCCGCGCGTTAATTCAGGCGCCGCTCGCGCCTTATAATCGTTCTCTCGCGCGGCGTCGCCGCCGCCGCCGCTGCTTACGAGGCCGGAATATAAGCCGTATCAGTTATAATTTACAATGTTATAGCGATTTTATGTATATCTTGGGCGCCGCCAAGTATTATTTAAATTAAACGGGGCTAAACTGAGCGGCATCGAAGCGGCTCCGAAGGAGGGCGCTCGCGCCAAGCTGCGGTATGCAAATTATTATCGCGGGGCGATAATTTAAATGCATATTTCGCCTCCTATATCATTTTGTTATTGCGAGCCGGCTAATCTGGCGGTCCTCCTAATTGTTGAGCCGAAAATCGCTTGTAGCCGCGGAGCTCAATAGCTGGCCGCGGGAGTAGGAAAGAGGAGTAGGAAAAAGGAGTCGCGCGCGGGCAGTATTTTAATTCCGGGCGTTATCGCGAGGAGGCTGAGGGCAGCGGCGGCGGCGGCGTTCGGGTCAGTGGCGAAAGATACATGTAAGTTGACCCCGCCCTCGGGAGCTCTCTGGACGCTTATGAATATTAATTTCTGGCCTCACTCGGCTCCCGGCTCCAAAGCAGCCCCGGACAAGAACAAATTAGATCTTTCCTTCCATACATTTCCCTTTTATTCGGGCTCGCGCGCGGCTGCTCCACTCCCTTAAACTCGACTCGCAGCCGCAGCGGCCGCTCTCTCTGCTGCCTTTCTCCTCCGCAGCCCGATGCGCCTCGGCCGTTCTCCGAGCTTTGTGCCGTAAGTGACCAAAAACACTCGAGAATTTTTGCCCACAATGCGGAAGGAAGCTGAATAACGAAAAATTGCCATAATGAAGGGCTTAATTATACGAATTTTTCTTTAAAAAATATTCCGCCGTTCCCGGGCGCCGCCGGCAGGGGCTAAGCCTTTTGTCTCGATATTTACTACATCATCAAAGCCGCGGCCTCGCGCGGCCTTCCTTAACAATCCCCGTGTACTCGTATTTACGATCCAATTAACGCATTTCGAAAATGGCACAAGAAGATTTTAGCGGCTCGCGGGAATTAGAGTCTTTTCATTTAAAAGAGCCTACGCACATGCAGCCAGCGGCGGCGTTCTTCTTCGGATTAATTAAAATTAGTAAGTGTTGCGCGAGTCGTCTTTTAAAAGCGGGGAGCGGCTGGAGGGGCGGCTTAAGATTCGGTAAAGCAGGAGCAGCTCGCGGAGAAATACGCGTGTATAGGAGAGGTGGCGGTGGCCGGTTGGTGGGGGGCGCAGGCGGTTCCCTGAATCCGGCAGTTTCATAACTACGGATATAACCAAGAGTTAAAACCACAGTACGAATGTCGTATCTCAGCTCGCCTCCTACCACTTGCCTCTCTTTCCTCCACCTCCTTCGCGAGAAGGGCGGATCTTATTATCAAACTAAATCTCATCCACGAAACAAGTACCTGCCTGCCCCCCCTCTATGACCTCCATCCACTAAATCTCCCGAACTCTGGTCCGAAGGTGGGAGCTTTTCCGCTCTCCTATTCTTTTCAGCTCCCCCTCCCGCCTCTCTGCGCCCGACTCTCCCGTCAATTTTCGCCGCTTTTTACCGCCGCAACTTTTATCGACAAAGCCCTACCCGGGAGAAATTCGCCAAATTCGTATAATGGAATCGGGCGATTCTTTGACTTTCATAAGGCTCCCGACGCTTTCTCGATCGCGGCAAAAAGTTGGCCCGAGAAGTGCTCGGGATCAAGCCCGGGAAATCGAATCGAAATCTGGCCGGGAAGGCGCTAAAACCTCGGTTGCGATTCCGAGGGGCTTTGCTGGAAGTATCTCGTAAGTTCTCCTAAGTAAGGAAGAACCTAAAAGCCAAGGGAGGAGAGGTGGCTTGCGTGTCTCGACGAGGCGCACTCGTAACTCGCTCGAGTGAGAAGTTGCAGGCTGCAGGCGCGGATTTTCTTTCCTAATTTTGTTTAACGACACTCGGCGCTCCTTGGCCGCGCGGGGATTTTCCGATCCTCGGCTGAAAAATGATTACAGCGGGGAAAAATTAGCAGACGGACGCGCGGGCCGCTTAGACGGAGGAAAAAGCGGCCGCTTTGTATTCATACGAGGACACGATGTCAGGCGGCCAGATATATCCCGGCAAATTTGGACGTAAAGGGTGAATAAGAGGAGTGGCAGGAGCCGCGCGCGAGAGTCGCACATAAGTGGGAAAAGAGGTGGGGCGCGCGGATGGCAGAGCGGATGCTCGGAAGAATGACGTCAGACATTAGCAGTAATGCCGGCCCAGAGGAATGCTCCTACATCAGCGAGCGCATAAAGTGGCCATTTGTTACGTTATTACGCACGTTTGATACACAACGTGTGCGCGCGTGCTGCTCCCGCTCGCAGCTAAGCCGGCGCGCCGAGGATTTCAAACTCGCCTGTCTCCTAATGGGGCTCGATTTAAAATATAAATTCCCGCCTATAAATATCATTTTTAGCCGCGAATGCTCTATTCGTTCTTCTTAAGAAAGCGAGATTAACGAGCCACGCGACATTACTCTTGGAGTACGCATTCGTAATCGTTACTCCGCTTCCGAAGAGCTCGGGGGAATTTTCCACTCCCAATAAAGGAGAAAATATACATTTGACGAGTGTGCTGCGCGACAAGTTCGGGTGGAAATTTCTGGAATTCGGACTCGAGGCCCGAGAGAGTGAGAGAGAGAGAGAGAGAGGAGCTGTAGGATACACGCGCCTGTCATCTGTCCTGCCAGTCGGAAATAAAGAAAGACAATATCTCCTCGTCCGAGCTGTGAGCGAAGGAGAGAGGCGGCCGGGCTGATACGAGCGCGGTGATACATCGTTTCTCCTATATTTCTTCGCGCCCGGCGCTCCTCGCGAGTGTTTGCAGGCGGGAGAGCGAGTAAATTGTGAATATGATAATGCGAGAGCCCACAATCCGATTCGGTATTTCAGCGGCGTTTCTCCGATTGCCCGGCCATTTGTTCGGGAAGCCTCTCTTCCTGCAAGCTCGCTCCCTCGGCAGCCCGGACAGCCTGACGAATGGCTGATACTCTCTCCTGCTTCTTCTTTCCGCTGCCGCCAAGCACTTTTTATCCTTCATTCGCCCTCGATTCTACTCCCGCGAGCCCACGGAAGGATTCTCCTATCTGACTCTCCACGCGCGCACGCGGCCTGCTCCTCTGCTTTTTATCTTTGATTTAACAGATATTTTGGATAAACTAGTCTCTTTTATCTCTATTTATTCTCGCGAGTCGAAAGGTAAGATACTCCGGCGCAGCTCGGTATGCTCGAGAATTTACGGCTTAAAAAGTCCATTAAGCTCGCGAGGCGGGAAGTCGCCATTAGGCGGAGAGCGTCAAGACGACGGTATTTTCCGAGCCATAAAGATCCGATATTGCGCGAATTATTCAGGATAATTTAAATTGATATATCAATCTCTTTGGCTGTTTTCTCTATTACGAGATTGGAGCTGGCTGGCGGCGGTGCTAGAAAACAAGGACATAAATTATGTACAGATAGGTGCTATAATTTAAATTGCACAGTCGTTCGATATCGGCCGGGCGAATTTCTCGCAAAGTTCGCCGCTCACGCCTCGTAAAATTCAAATCAAGCGCCGTTACGCGTTACTCTGTTGGGGACATTACCATCTCTCCATTCCGAATTTGATAAATCTTTTTAATTTTTTAACCAGATTTATCCCCGCGCGCGCGGAGAGCCCGAAGGAAATTCGAAGAGAGTGCGAAAATTCCCTTTTTATTTCGCGCGACACGCGCGATAGGTGGGAGGCTAAAAGCACGTCGTTCGGGACAGCGCAGAGCGAAACCGCGCCCCCGTGATTATTGACTTTGGCACCCGAATCCCTTCCGAACTTACGGACGCGAGTCACACACTCGGCGACGCATTAGTCTCGGATCGCGAGCAAACGGAATACATCCGCGGCAGGAAGTGCAGGACGAGTGCCGGCGAAAGAAAAGCAATGACGTAGTGCGGGGTATCACGTATCCGTCCTTTCATTATTCTCACTTTCGCCATTCAGACATTAAAAATAAACTGTTTTGATTTGATGCAGTCTTTGGAGAGAGCCGATATAATAAAGTAAAGGGAGCGCTCGCATTTTTCCATTTATCCGGCTTAGGTCCGCCCACGCGGTGACTTATGTGTGCATATCTACTCGGCCGGATTAGAGGTGTCTCTGAAAAGGAGAGCGCGAGCTATCGATGCTCGGCCAGGTGGCCCGAAAATATGCAGCCGGGGACATGTATATAATATGAGAATCGGATCCGGCATTACAGATGATGTATGGGACCGAGGCTCGAATCGCCCCTCAAGTGGCTATACACTCGCGACTCACCCCTCCCGCCTTTCTCCCCGGGATTCCGTGCTCCGTATATTGATGCCGAGGCTTGTTTGTCCCCCGTCCATTACTCTCCTGCCCCTTTATCGGCTGCGATCGACATTCCCGGAATCCTCCGCGACATCCTTCACTCCGAAATCGCGACTCTCCTCTTGCCGTGTCCCGACAAATATTTGCCTATTTCGGTTATCGACGCTATATTAAATTCCTCGCCGAAGCGGCAAAGATTTTAATCCGACGCGACGACTCGGAGGAAAATTTTACAGGTCGCGAGGCGCAAAGTTTCCAGGGGGGCGCGCCCGCGCTTCGATTTTCCCCCGCATCGGTTCGAGGCTCCCCTCGCTAATGGCTTAATTGAATTCCGATTAGCCAAAGAAGTCGCTGCGCCTTTCTCTGCGTCTGGCTGGGCTGGGAACACGCGCAACTCGATAGGTTTCTCCGGCTGCGCGTGTTGTGCGCTATGAATCAAGAGCAGGTTTCGGCTGCCTGCCACTGACGTAATTATTGAGATCTCGATTTTGCGTTACTGCGCCCACCGTAAAGATATGTCCGCCGGGAGGCGGATGGCAGTTGCATCAAACTATTAATGACTCTCCCGCCATCAGAGTCCCCCGTCGATATCTATCTAATGCCTTTACTAAAATGGGCAGCTAACCAAAAATGGATAATTTTTAATAGCAAACTGCTTTAGCAGTCGCAGGTTGCAAGACATTGAGCAAGATATTTAGTATCAATTAATTTTTTGCGCTCTGCAAGTTTATGCAAACGAGTTTTTCCCTTCGAGTTACAGCCTCATTATAAGCGCTTTGTCTTGGGAGCTGACGCTGATAAATGCACAAGTCCTTTGTCTCGAGCAGGACTTTGAGCGGTGAGCAGCAGGTCTTATCGGAACGCGCAATTTATCGCGTTCGTATTCATCTTCGTTCAGTATTTCCAGTCGAGAGCCGCAACGATGTCATTGGCAGAAGTCGGCGGCTTTTTATCCATAAATCAAAGCCGCGATATCGGTGCGCTCGAGGAGACCGCCTGAAAGGGCGACCCCTTTCGCGTCGGCCTTTAAACCCTCATCGCTCGCTTATTATTTTCATCTTTGATTTGAGTCGCGCTCGCGTGGAAGCCCCGTGTTTCTGACGTGGACCGATGAAGTATCCGAACGATCGACCAAGAGGCTTCAACCGCAAACTTTCCTCCCAACTTTTAGCTGCGTCTGATTTAACAATGCTCGAGAAATTCCCGACAGGCCACCCCTTTTCTTGAAACTTTGATCGCTCGACGATGAACGCCGCTCCGAACACCGCTTCGAACGCTGCTTCAACCTCGAACCACCCTGAATATATTTAATGACTTTTCTGATCTGTGCGGCTCTTTCCTTAATTTTTCAAAAAATCCCCTTTCACAAAACCACGTTCAATTATGTAAATTGATATTTTCTACAATTTATTACTCGCAACAGCACGCAGTAGCAAAAAACCATACACGCCGGATTATCCAAGACGTCTCTGGCATTAGACTTGGCCAAGAAGAACGGATCGTCAGCCAGCAGTATTCGGCTTCTGTTCCTGGGAATTCCCATTCCGAGAGGTGAATTTCGCGAGTACGCGCCAGTGTCGTTTCTCTGCGTGCGTGCTGAGAGTCTGCGGCATAATTTCCGCGCCCGCGCGGAATCGCGTCCGAGAGAAACAAAGGAGAGGGAGAGTTAGAACGGAGGACCGCTGTCTCGCAGCCGTACTGGTAATTGTATCGTAGATCGTCGCGGCCTTCCCGCGCATCTCGGGGCGCATGATTAAAACTTGATTGCGTTAGTCTTCCGTCGCCGCGCGATTCTTATGCCTGACCTCGAGATCGTAAGCTCGAGTCCGTGACACCTCTTGGCAAATTAATGCGCACTGCTCGAGTTCAGCTTCTTCATAATTTTCGGCGCAAAGTATAAGCCTTGCTTTATTAAAGTAAACGCCCCAAGTATCAATAAAAAACAATTTGAATAATGAACCCTTTGGTTGAGAAAGCGCGTGACCCTCGAGTGCCGTCAGTTAACGGCATGGTAATTGAAGTTTCCAAAAGGAAGAGGTATCCCGAGGGACGGGAATCAATTAACGGGAGCATTTTCCATTTTCCGATAGAGTCCACTTAGGGGTATCCGTAAAATTTGCAGCGGCCGGCGCACGTGACTCGGGTATATAGAGGGCCAGCGAGGGTGTCGAGTCTGTCGGGCGCCGATATCGGGAAAGGATCACCTGTTGCGTTCGGAACGATGGGGTTGGCGAAACGAGGGTTATACAGTTCGAAGGCCATTCAGGAATGCGAGAGGATGGGGGCGAGGCTGACCGACCGGAACTTTGCCGAGATCCTCTTTCTTGTCTTACCGCGATCGCGGCTTGTGGGCAGGGGGGGGAGCTGAGTTTTCCGTGCGACGCTGTCCGAAAAGCGCCACGGACGGGATTTAAAAAAACGAGGGGAGCTCACCCCTCGGCCCTGCTGACCTTAAATAAAATCGCCAAGACTTCGTTTAACTCGGAATGCTCCCCTGGGCTAGTTCAAATCGCCTGTCGCTTTACAGCGATCCGAATTTTTTGCCTTTCAATAAAATATCAATTTGCTGATACGGCCGGACAGATTGAAAGGATTTCTTTGAAAGATTGACCACTTGAAGAATCAAAGAAGGGTCTTTCTTTTAGCCAGTTCCATGCTTGTTAACATTTAAAGAACAAAGTTTTGTTTTCATTAAAACAAAAAATAATATTACAGATTATTATTTCTTGATCTAGTTAGTTTTCGGAAAACACTGGGCGACACGAGGTAAGAAGCTTAAAACCTATAGTCACCTCGAGGGGCGTTATGGACGAGGGAGACCGGATTCCTGAGGGATCTGGCGAGAATAAGCTGGGAATACTTTATAAGCCAGTCACTGACCACCGTCTTATGTACAGGTCGATGATCTATTTCCACAAAACTGAATTACGGACCCTGCAAAAGCTCCCCGTCATAATTCATCAACTGGCATATTGTCATTCTGTACACAAACTTGGCACCTTCATTTTTATTGAACGCGTTTAATATAATGAAAGTGAATATAATCAAAGTAATTCTAACGAGAAAAATGTTTCTCTCTTTTTTTGTTTTTTAATCAATATGCCCATTATTTTTTATGAAAAATTCAGGTTGAAAGCACGCTGTCGCAAGATACGGATCCCCATCGATTAATGGTGCTTTAGCCTCATCGGGAATAGTGACGGAAATCCGTACATATATAAAGGAGGAAAGAGAAGCGGGGCGTGGAGAATGAGAGAAAGAGCTCGGAGGAAGGCGCGAGAAGAAAAACGAGTCCATTTTGATAATGGCACCCTATATACAGAAGCCAGCCGCTCTGTAAAGCTCTGCGGGGATTTGGCAGGCCATCGTCACCCCGGATCCGCGTCGAGCGAGAGAAACAGATGTATGGAGCTGGGCCTCCTATTACAGCTCGAGAGCTCCATTCGCTAAAGCGTCCTTTATTTCTCCCTTGAATTATCGACTGTCGAAATCAGCATTCCCTCCCGGCCACTCTCGCATGACTGATTTTAAGCTGCAACATCAATCGGTTACGTCAGGAGCATGGCCGTTTTTTAAAAGAGCTGCTAATTTAACAAAAGAAATAGCTCATTAGCGATCCAGTGTTTATCGACATTCGAAAGCAGACCACGAAGGTAAAGAGAGCAAAGTGCAAGGAGGAAGGCGCACCGGGAGAAATTGCCTAGGAGCGGAGGTTAATTTTAACGAAATTCCGGCAAGGGAAGGTTTTAACAGGATAAGCTAATTGTGGGGTATTGGCTAAGGAAGTCGCGGAGCATCGCCCGAGCATCGTTAGGAACTTCGCAAGCGAGCAGAATCACAATGCAGTTTCTTACGAGGCCTGGGGACGAGAAAAGTCGCGAGGGAAAAGCTGCTTCGCCTATTTTCTATGCGCGCCACTCCGCCGATCCTGCGGGCGATTGCCTGACAATCAACACAATTCACCCCGGCGGATTAAGTCGTTAGGCGAGGACCGAAGCTTTTCTAACCAAAATAATTTGATTATCGAATAATGGCTCTTTCATCAATATTTCGAAAGTAAACTAGAGGAAAGAAACGGTATCCGTAAATAGCGGGATCGAGAGGAAAATCGAATAAAAGAAATGTACGAGGAAAAACGAGACGCAGGAGTAGTGATACCATTAATCAGAAGAAAGGGACGCATCACGAACTGTTCGAGGGAGGACAGAGATGTAATAGGCAGTATGGCTGTCAAAACAAGGGGAGGAAAATCCGTAGGTGGAGGGGTTGGAGAGAGACTCGTTTCGTCGAGCCAAGAAAGTCTCTAGCGACGAATATTGTCTCTATGCACATTAACCATCGATGTCGCTTGACGAAAATACGAGGGCCCTCTTCGATCCCATATTGCTATGTTTTTATTAAGCGCATGATTAATCGGTTAGCGATAGCAGATGAGAAATGATGGAAAATATCTATTGTCTTTGGCCGTACAATTAATGGCTGGCTCTAGTCTGATGTGACAACTCGTATAAATTCATTTCTACTATTATGAATGCTTCATCGGGATTCATTTCGCATTTATATATCCACGTGAAATATAGAAATTGTTATTTCTCGTCGCTAATACTTTTCAAGAGGCTCGCAGCATAAAGGCAGGCGAGCGATGAGCACTTAATTAAATTCCGTCGCAGATCGAAGCGTGTATATACAGTTTGGCACTCGAGCGAGGATTTGGAGCGGAAACGAGCCGGGCTCAGGGACGCGAACCTGCCCGTCGCGCCTCGTCTTTATACCGGAGGCTTAGATTAAGTCCGCCAAGAAAAATCTATCCTCCCCCGGCGGGAGAGAGAAAAAAGGCGAACGTGCTGCAGCAGTCGTGCGCGCGGCTTAGGACAGCTCGGATATTGCCGAAGCCTTCGGACGAGGGGCTGAGAAGGTGAGACACGAGTCTCTAACTCAATTTAGATCGAGTGCCCGGCATTTGTTGCGAGGCGCTACTTTCTTTCGCTTACTTTTCTTTGTCCGCTGCCGATGCGACTGTTTTATCTCGACTTCGAGGCTCTTTTTATTCCGTATTATTTATCTGGATAAGCAAGTCGGAGAAGCAAGTTTTAAGGAATAAATCGTTCTAGCGCAACGTCGTAACAGAGTCGGACGGAGCAGCAGGTGATTGCTCATTTGGATGTAATAACCGTTAGCTTTGTAAGGCAGTAATCAAATGCCTCGTATAATCTTGAATGAACGAGACGGTGCATCGTCTGCGGTGGGCAACAAGGACTCAATTCCAGTAGCAAGAGGAAACGGTCACGCGGATCCATGAAGCAGGTCCTAACGTTTACGACAGTTACAGGACGCAATAATCATTACCGCAAAGCAGCTCGGGGCGCACGAATGCACATCGGCATTACCTGTCGCGTATGAGCTCATTTGCCGAACGATTAACGAGACCGCGGAACGTCATTACATCTATAGCCAAGGCAGCGACTACTTAAATCACATTGACAAACGCTCGCTGCTCGCGATTACAATTCTCCGCTTAATTTCCTTTACGGCAGGAGTAATTTCATTAGGGCGCGCATAAAATAAACAAATTAATTCGAATTCAGCGTAAAACGCGGATTTTTAAGAGCCTCCTTCCCCGGCGAAATTGCACTTTGAAAATGAAAGCCCAAAGTGGCGCGGGCGATAAACGTCGCGATTAGAAAATTCTATAGCCGCGTGGATATTGAAGGCGACAAGTGTCGGCGGCGGCAAGTGTCGATGTGAAAAAGGAGCGAAATTCTCTTCTCGAGCCGGGGCTCTCAGGCTCTCGAGAAGAATGGGCAGGTCTCGTTCGGGCGTCCTCATTGTTTTCAGCGCAGACGCGTCAAAAAGGATGGTCGCGACGTGTGTGCGGACGTTTGAGCGATTTCGAGGGTTCGCTCTCTCGCTCTCTCTCGCCGCGCGCGGTAAATGCCAAGTGAACAGTTCGAGTGAACAGCCCTTCAGCCGCGGCGGCCAGCCGACTCTCAACCTTTATAATCCGGGAATAATTACGGCTCGTGTGTGTGTGTGTGTGTGTGTGTGTGTGTTAACGCGCGAAACCGAGCACGAGAGATTAATTGTCATTAATTACATTCCCGGCGCTCCGCCCGGGCAATTTCGTCATCTTAGGCGCGCGCGACCGGTCGCTCTGCCACTTAACAATAAGGCCGAGCGGCTCCTAAGCGGACGTGGCAGCTTCAAAACTACAGCCAACGATTGTTTCGCTTCCGTTTTGGATGTAGTTCTCTCCCCTCGAGCTGCGCGCCGCCGCCCCTCGAGGTGCCTCTGCCCTACTGATTTTTTCTAATTCTATCCAGCGTTTTTTCAGCGAGCTGTTTCTTAATAATTGAAAGGGTCTGGAAATGGCAAGCGTAAAGAGCGATAAATGAATATCCAAGATTCGTTAAAAATTGAGTAATTTTGCCGGCGGTCACTCGATGATTGCTCGGGCCGACCCTCATAACTTTTTCGAGAACAATGGCGTATGAAGAGAGCAGTTGTACGCTCCTGAGGGAGGCGCCGAGATAGTTTTGCACGAGGGGTTTCGGTTGTTTGCGACTGAACAGGGCCTCGTTTTCGAGAAATATTTAGGACATACGTTGGCTCTTTCCTCGAGGGAAGAGCTACACGGAAGAGTCTGTCGGCTCTTGTTCACGCACTTTGCTCGTCATATAATTTTTCGGCGGTCAAATAAATTCGGCAAACAAGCTACTAAAGTCATTATACGTTTCGGATAACATTCGAGAAGTCGGGGAGGCGAGGGGAATTATTTAAAATAAACGCTCTCAAAGCGAATTACGTGAAAAGTAAGGTAGTTGCTTGGCCGGCGGAATGTATGCAAATGACTTTACACTTTGCACTATTGATTCAGCGGAGCGGAGCGGAGGAAAAGGCGGAGAGCGGGACCTTAAAAAGGCAAAGGGGCATAAGAAAGGTGAAAAATAGGCGGCATTAAAGTAACAAGATAATCACAAGAGGAATTCATTAAGCTGCGGGGTGGCGCGGGGCGATCGGGGCTCGTGTGTACCTTGGCAGTCTGAAATTTGCGGAGAGGAGCGGCTCGGCCGAGCATATCGTAAGAGTCCGAGAAAGAGCGGCGGGGCTTGCGGGGCTGTTGGTCGACCGAGGCTGTCCGCAATTAAAATAATTCCCTTTCTGCCTGCAGCCGAGCGGAAAGAACTTAGCTCGTACGTGGCGTCCTCTCCCTCGCATTCTTTCTCCCTCGCCGGCCGGCTAAGCGCAGCTATTTTAATTGTCCCGGGCGCGCGAGCGCGGCTCATTCCGGCGGCCATCCTCGGACGCAGGCCAAAGGGCAGCGGGGGCTGATTGCAAGAGGCGCCGCCCGAGCATTCGCAATTTCCCGCCCGAGCCCTGCGAGGCCCTCTTCTTATATAATTGCCGCAATTTTCCTATTCGCCTCGATTACCGGCGCCTCGAATATTTCGCCGGCCGCGCGGAAAACTGCGCCGAAGAATTTCTCGTTAGCCGCTCGAGGTCCATCGTCAGCTTCCTCTCGCGAATCGTCCCAAATGACTTTTATGGGGGCGCCGGGCACAGAGATCGACGCCCTGAGTTATATACGGGTCGACTCCGGGCGTTCAGGTGGCTCTCGCGCTCGCGGCCGGTTAAATTAATCCGGGCGAGTCGACGGTTAACCTCAAAAGCGGCGGTGGCGGCGGCGGCGGCCGCAGGAGGGGCTTTTAGCTTTGCAGCGGGCGCTTTTCAGCTTAGTCGCCGGGCGACGACTCGTCGAATCAACGAGGTGTCCTTCTCCTTGGAGTCCTTCAAAAGAGCGCGATTTTCGGCTCGACGAAGCCGAGCGGCAGCTTTCTCCTTTTTCTGCCGCTCGAAAAAGACAGGAGCTCGCGCGCGGATTCAGCGCGACATCTCGAGTGTGATGAGCGACAAACCTGCTTTTTTTCGCGCTCCCCTAAACGCAAATGTAAACTCGAGCCCGAGCGTCGTTATATTTTTTTGATAGAAGCCAAGCCGAGGAGCAGCGCGCGGGTTTGAACGCGTTTTAACTGTTTACCGCGCTCTCTGTGCAGATTAATTTTTCTCCTTTCTTACGCGGCGGCAGCCCGCTGGATTTTCTGCGGAACGCCACAATATTTCTGCGTGAAAAGAATGCCTCGCGCAATTCGAATAATTGTTTGAACATTCTAAAAGCGCCATTTATTTTTGGCAAATTTTGTTTGCCCTCACTCCAGCTTGTGTGTGCGCGTAATATTATAACGGGCGAGGTAACAATACCGCGCACAAATATGTGCGCTGCAAACAATGCAAGTTTTTAAAAGGCGAATGTTTTATTCGACGGGCGAGCCGGGAGAGCGGAGTTTCAAGTGTCGGCCGAGCCCGGGAAGAAAAGCCGCGCCCAATTAAATGCATCCAGCCGGGCTGCCAAAGATATTAGGGTCATCCGAGCGAGCGGGGCTGGAAAAAATAAGTAATTAGAAAATCCAGCGAGCGCATAGATAATGCAGCTTGCAATTAAGGCTTTGGGACCAGGGCTGCGCGGCGCGCGGACGAGTCTCGAGAGCGCGCAGCCAGGCAGCGGCCCTCCTCCTCCTCCTCCTCCTCGGCGCGGCGTTGCACTTTACACCGGCGCGCCACCACACCTTCTCCTAGCGGGGTGGAGCCTCGCCCGGATGCGGATTCGTAATTAAACACGCCCTTAAAACAAAATCATTGCGCTTCTGCCGACGGCGGGGCTACACCCGGAGGAGAAGCGTCGGGAGGAGGCTGCCCTGCTCTTCTCCTTCCGCGGAGGCGGAGGTGCTGCTGCCCTTACCCCGCCGTTCTCCGCGCGTGCATCCCTCTCCGCGGATGCGGACTTTGCGGACAATGCCAGGATGTTTGCGAAGCTCTGTACCCGCCGCCGTCTCGAGATTAGCTTCGAGACTTATCGTGCGCGTGATTCGAATCCGGCCGCGCCTCGTCTTCGATCCGTTCTCCACCGGGGCTCGTCGATGAGATCTTGCTGGACGCGCGGCGAGGTCATCGATCGGAATCGCCGAAAGATGTCTGCTCGGCGGCAGTGGAATGTTGCGCAGGAGTGAAACATTGATGCGGGTCCGAGTGTCGAGAAGAGGAGGCGCTGCGCGCCGCTCGGTCCTCCGAGTGGGTGGACAGAGCGCGGAAGGAGGAGAACGGCAGGAGGACAGAGAGGGAAAATCATTTGCGCGAGAAGGGGTGGGATGGGGTTGGGCATGCGAACGGGGCATCCCGGGATTCGAAGGGGAACCACCCACCGAGTCCATCGCGCCGGTCCGGCCGCCCCGTTAAAGGGGCCACGACTGTTTTCTCAGCCCCTAGGAAAACCTGCTGCGCTCTCTCTCCTCTTTTCCCACTTTCTCCCACTCCGACTGCACTCCAGGCGGACACCTTGCTTGCGCATAATCCGCCCTTTTTATTCTCTCAATTATCGAGATGCTCCCGGTGAGCTTGGATTTGTTAATATTAACCTTTCGGGCTTAAACTATTTCCGCTGCTGATTTTTTGCCGCATTCTGCCGCTGGTACCGTCCTCCTCGGAGCTCCTCGTCCTCTCGTCAATTAAAAATGAAAATTTAGCCGCTGCGACGTGCTCGGTTTTAATACCCGAACCGAAAGAGAGGTGGCCAGCGAGCACAAATAAGGAAAAGGCAGCGATGAAAATTGAGGAAAATAAGAGCCCGGCGAGGTTAGGAAAGCCCGAAAGTCCAAAGAGCACAACAAAGTGAACCGTTCGCAAACGAGTCACGATTCCGTAATTAGGGGGCTAAATACCGCTGACGTCTTTTGTCGTTGCAATATTATCATATTTAGTATGCGCACTTAGGAAGCCAGCTTAAATAAGCGCGAACGCGAGCTTCGCCTAGGCAACTCGGAAGTGAGCGCCGCCCGCGCACGAGTCTAATAAGTTCCACTGGCCGACGACGTCGGCGGACTTGCGTCATATTTCTCCTCCAGACTCTTAATTCTCTGCCTGTCTCGAAATTTCGCTTCGAACCAGGCTTCAGACTCTCAATTTTGCCTGCTGTCCAAGCGAATTTTCAAAATATTCGATACTTGATGACTGCAGCATGATCTTCAAGCATTTTTAGGCTTAGGTAGAATTTCGAGGTAATTTCGTTGAAAACCCCTTCCAAAATGGCAGCTGATATTGATACTTTTTAATAATTATTACCAAAAACTATATTTTTATCTTGAAAATCAATTTATAAGAAGGTGATTTTCTATCTGTCACAAAACAAAGGTATGGTTTCTACAGAATTCTGTACAAGAATTTTAAATTCAATCGTGGCTTTACTTTAAAGTTTAGGAGGAACGTATTTTCGATACCTATATCGTACCGATACAGCTGTAAAATGGATAATCGTTGACAGTCACCGATGAAGTGCCACTTCGGTCATGGCAAGAGCATGGATTTTGTAAATAAACAAGCTTAAAGGCACAACGGCTCGGCAAACCGTTCGACGGCGGAGGAGGAATGCGCAGAAAAGCGAAAGAGGAAGTCGGGAGCGCATCGGTGGCTTCGATCTGCTTCGGCATTGAAATCTCTATCGTTCGGACGCAGCGAACGGCAAAGCGCTTCCCGATGGATTGAGTCTCCGGGACGCTCGGCCAGGGCTCCCGTCGACTCGCGAAGGGGGTAAGGAAAAGTTTCGGCGCGGCCAGAATGTCGGAAAAGCAGAATGCCGAGAGAGAAAGAGCGAGAGAGAAAGACGGCGCGCCCGCGGAAGGGGGAGGCGGAGAAAAAGCCAGGGCTCAAACTTAGCGAGAGACGCAGGGACTTTGCGTCTGAGCTAGCTGCTAATTTAAGGGTTAATTCCTTAGGAGACAACTTGGCAGAGTTACGACGAAAATATTCATGGCATTATGCATACGCTTAGGCAGCGGTCGCGCACTAATAAAAATTAAAAAGTCTAATTGCAAAAGCACACTCAAGCTCTATTACCTTCCTGAATTGCATTATGCGCCACCTCCACTTTCTATCAATTTCTTTTAATCCTTGTTGCCTTCATTACGGAGACAAACCACTTTGGTTAACGGTGTACTTTTTCTTTCGAATGTCTTTACCGCGGAGCAAGCCAATAACTATAAAGAAAGTTTTGCCAAATCGATAATATTTTGACAAAGTTAAAAAATATAAAAAGTTATGCAAATTTTTTATTAGCGAAAAGTTTAAATTGTGAAAATCAGTGAAAAGTTTGAATGCTTTTCGAGAATTTTTGTTTCTCGCACATTAAGTATCTCCTCTAAAGGCTAAGTGACGCTGTTCTATACTTTCTGTTGTTTTGAAGCACAGAAAGTGAGAGATTCTCGGGACGCCAGAAGTAAAATGCCGAGGCGGAGAAGGTTGACACGGGACTGACAGCTAGATTTATATTCTCGAGCAGCGTCTTTTCGCAAAACACTGATTCGTTCTCAACTCTTGATGACGACATCAACTATTTAAATTTCTATCGCGAGATATTCAAAAATTAATCAGCTTTAATAAATTAGTCGCGCGGGGAGCGAATGCAGCCTTATTTATAGGCGCAATTAAATTTAGCGCTCGTGAAGAAAGGGTGAGCTGAAAGTAGAATAAAAAAGGAATTACAGCTCCACTCGAGTCTATCATTAAGAAGGCGGAAGAGCCGATCCGAGCTGCCGTTGAGCGAATAAGAGTCCGCCTGAAGACCGGCGATTAAAGTAAAGGAAATTTATCTGAGCAATTTGAGCGAGAACGTCGTGAAAAAGCGCGTGTGTCCAAGGCTTCGCAATCGCATCCCTGCCTCACGAACGAGCCCTTAAGAGGAGAGCGCCGCCTCTCGCCGGGGAGAGTGGCAATATAGTTTCCCTAATGGCGCTTAAAAAATCTTAAAAAGACGATATTAAGAATGCGACTGAGCCCGCTGGCTGGGAGGGAGCTGAAAGATAAAAGAAGATGCGGCGAAGCTTTGGGGAAGGTGAGGCGGCCGCGCGAACGTGTAGAAAGGAAATTCAGGGAGCGTCGTCGCGCGAGAAGAGGAGAATAACCGAGTCTACGCGAGTCTGGTTAATCGCCGTAAGACAAGCAGAAAAATGAGAGAACAGGGCAGCGAGGGTTGGTCACGAGGACGCGACAAGACTGAGGGGGGGCTGAGCAGTTGAATTTAAAGGAGTGTCGAGTGCCGAGCGCCGGAGAGAGCGAAAAAACGCCGAGAAATTAAAGATGAACCTTCTGCGAAATGGGGCGTGAGTTTATAAGGTGTCGTGAGCCTCCTCGACTCCCCCGTCCTCCGAGTGTCTCCCCTGCCCTTTTATTCCGGCTGTCTCCTTATCGTCAGTTTATGCCTCGAAATTGCCCTGTTTTACTTTGGAGGCTCGATCCGGAATTGCTCGGCAAATTTTTACGGCCGAAAAAGTTTATTGGAAATTTGGCGAGGAAAGAGCCGGACTCGGAGGCACGTAAGTAGCATGTCGGAGCAAGTCGCGCAATCGTTCCGTGTCGTGGCAAAAGAAGGGGTCGGAAAGAATTCTCGCGAGTATTTAAGGGAGAGCCAGAATCTTTTTGTATCCTTTCGAGACTCGGTGCAGTCGCTTTCGGGTACTGGCGGCGCTCGGCCCTGCTCTCTCTCTCTGCTCTTTCTCGTTCTTTTTAGAGCCCGGTTGCCTCGGGTAATTACGAAATTCAAATTAACTCGAAAAATAGCGTAGTCGGCCGGCCGTTTTTAAGCATCCATCCCGTTTTTATAAGGCGGTAGAGGCGACCTATTCCGCTCCTTGCTGCTGGCCTGGCAGTAGTATGCCACTCGGATATTTACCTACTCGAGGCTTTTTAATTACCTACTACGCGGTAATGCCGGCGGGAGAGAGGGGCAAGGAGGCCGGGCCAAACAGCCAGGCGAAGAGACGCGCAGAAAAAGAAAATAATTACGTCGTCGTCGCGTACACGTTCACCACTAGTCGGACCGGATGTAAAGGCAGTATAAGCGCAAGCGCCGACAACATTCGATGGGAATTATTCGCGGGAAACGCAAGGAAATCTCGGGGAGTCGCGAGCGCACGACTCCTTTAACAAGCATAAAAGCATCTCTAATTAAAAAGCTCTCTTTCAGCTTCCTTAGCCTTGTCGCGGCTCCTCGAGGAAAAATCCGCTCGTAAACCGCATTTATAGAGAGGAAAGTTCAAGACGATTTCAGCGTGCGGGAGGGCAGCGACAAATATAAAATGGAGCGGCGCGAGTTCGATGCGACTGCGTGGCCAAGTATTCTTACGAGAGGTATAAAAAGTTACAGTTACATTATAATAAGCCGTGGCAAAGACGAGAACGACTTTGTCTTTACGGCACTGTAAATATAAATGCGCCAGTTGCGAAATGCCGCGGGCGCGTGTAAGGCAATAAGCTGTTCGAAACGTACTCCCTCCTCGGCCGCCGCGAAGGCACTCGTATTATCGCAAAAAAAGCAGGCGCGCCCGCGAATTCAGCGGCCCTCGTAAACCACGAAATTCCCCGTTATTGGCGCCGAATGGAGTCAGGAGTCGTCGCTTTCTTTTCACGATTGTTCGCCTTTATTGGGCAAGATGCTGCGATGTCGGAATAATTGGCATAAGCTTGCTTTTCAGATGGCCGTAAAAACAATCATAAGCTTATTTATGCCGCTATCGCCGTTGCCTGGAAACATGTAGCTCGCGGCATGAAAAGCCGAGCGTTGCTTATTTTTATTCAAAGCTGCTTGTAAATACACGGGAATCAAAGGACAATCAAATGAAAGTCAGATTCAAGCAAGAGAATATTTTGGCACTTTAACGTCGTTAGGGAGTTTTCCGCGTGCTTAAAAATGCATTCGCGAAATGGCGAAGAGGCGTTCGGCTTGCGGGGGAGGGCTCGCCGAGACGAAGTCGCGGAATAACCGGAAATTACTGGGGCCATCTTGTAATTATACGGCTAATAGGAACGTAATTTAGTGTCTCGAAGTCGGGGATGTAGCAGCGCTCGGCCTCGAGAGCGAGAGAGAGAGAGAGAGAGCCGAAACGAGGCGAGGCGAGGCGAGCGCGCCAGTCTTCGCGCGGCAAAATTAAAATAATAAACGGCATCGTTAGGATTCATCATCTGATTTTAATTTCCATTCCAAAATGATTGCGCATTATCTCCGCTAGGGCCGTAAAACCATTTCTGGATTTACTGCCGAGGGGCACGAAAACGCGCCGAGTTTTCTCCGAGCTTTTCTTTCTCTCCTCCCGTAAATTCTCGCGTTTTGTTTATTCCCCTCTGCTCCCTCGCAACTTTGGCCAAAAATTAAGTTGCGCCAATAGGCTAAGCTCTTTAGCGCAAGTTTTAGCGCAGTGATAAATACGCCTGTTTCCTGTCTCCGCGGCAAATATCCGAGGTCACGTTTCGCCCCTGGAAATATGGAGTATTGAAAAAGTTCCGCAAGCGAAACATTGTGAATTTCTAATAAAGCCTACGGGCTTCTCAATAAAAGCGAACGGACGCGAGGGCATAACGCGCCCTGGTAACTTTGCCGGTTCAGCGACACGCCGCTGAATAAAAGCCCTTTACGACTTTTTTCGCCGCGAGCCTCGCCCTTGTCCAACCCTCCTCCTCCCGCGCGTTTATGCTTCGCGAGAGCGAGTTTGCCGCGTAAATTTAACAACTTTTACCGACGATGTATGCTTTTCGATTGTCTTTGAAAAATGTTGAACAAATTTAAATGACGCCTTTATTTGGGATAAAGTTGCCGACGCCTTCCGATAAGTTTTTTCCGGCGCCAAAAAGATGTACAAAAGCGGCGGGGGGCTAAAAGTTTGTTAGAATATCTCGGCGGCGGGAATCTCGGCAGAGCGCGACAAGGGCATTGCACAATGGTTTCCTTGGGTTTGCTATGTAGGTGGAAGTAGCTGGTAGCCAAGGCGGTATAAATCCGTCGCGTTATGCCGCATAAACGGCGTCTTAGCGCTGGTCTTCGCGCGGCGCAGCCACCCAGCCGATAAATAATCCCGAGACAATGGACACTGTCCAAAACACCGCGGGATCTTACGCCTTTAAGTTCGGGCAAGTCTGCGCCGCCGCCGCCGCCGCCTCCTTAAAAGCATCCCCCCAGAGCGCGCGACACCTCGTCGTCCGTTCGCGCGGCCTGGAATTATATAATGTTTGTTTCTAACAAATTAGCATGATAATGGCCGGCGGCGCGTCCTGGAGAACGCCGCGAACGCTCGTCTTCGGTGGCACACTTAAATTACGGGCTCACGCGAGAGGGTTGAACGATGGTGAATCAAAAGCGCGGAGGGGGGAGGGAGGGAGAGCTGGGAAGCGGGAGAGAGAGAGAGCAGCGCATACATCAGAACGTCGCGAGCTACTAGCCGCGTTGTAATGTTAATTAGTCACTCGCGCGACGGCTAGACAATCCGATTGTGCTGAATATGCGCGCGGCCTCTTTATTATCAGCTAGTCTGGGGCTTTTTTCATTATTTATCAGCCCGGCCCGGAGGAGCCGGCGAGATTTGAATTTTAATTGCACAGTGCGAGATAATAAATTGCATAAGCAATTTGCCCGCTCGGGGATCAAACAACACGCGACTAAAATCCGTTACACGGGCCAGTTTCCGCTTGAAGGTACTTTAGAGACACTAGCAGTTGAGAAATTATTAGATATGTAACCAGTGCCGAGGCGAGCGTCTCGCTTCCCACTCCTGCAGCGTTATTAAACTTAGTTATGAATGCCCATTAAAACTGTAAAGGAAATGCATTAGCCCGCCAACGGAGAGATCTCCCTCTGAAACCAGTTACATCGCTTTCTTGTTATCTCTTAAAATTAAGCCCGCCTAATGTTATTACCCGACAAGCTTACTTTTGAGGACCGATTTTTAATTAAATAAAAGCAGCGCCGCCTAAATAAAAGAGAGAGAGAGAGAGGGGGGGGGGGGGGGGTGACGAAACAGGAAGGATTTTAAAAAACGAACGTGCTCTAGATAAAGCACTTTTAAAACGATTTGTGCATCAGCAAGGGAAATTCGACTAAAGCATTTGGTTTGCTTTTAAACGGGCGAGTATTTATCGCTTTACCGGGACGAGTGTTCTTTCGTTTCCCGCCTCGTTTTGTGTCGTTCGGCAGTGCTCCTCTCGCTTTTTTCCTCTCGCTTTTTTCCTCTCGCCGCGGCACCTAACCGAAAGAGAGCGAGAGAGCGCAAAGTTGCGAGTCGGCCCGGTGGAGTGGGATGAAAATGTATCTAACCGTCGGGGGAACGAAATACGAATGCCGAGGGCCAATGTCTACCACAAAAGCCATTGTCCGCCACTTACTGAATTCGCCGTGACTGTACTGTCGCTTCACTCCCCCGCGAGCGTCCCTCTCTCTTCGCTTCTCTTCTGCCCTCGCTCTTCGCGCAGCGCGCGATCCCAGAGGCGAGCCGCGACAACGCACGTGTAAAACACTTTCCATGAATTTTATTACCGGTGCCTTCGCCAAGGCCCCCAAAGCTCTAGCCGAGGCTGTTTCGCGATATTTCATTTCTTTATTCCGGCTCTGCACGCTTGTAATAATTAGCGCGCGTACCTCGTCTAGTAATTAAACTCGTATCGTCGATCCCCCGCAGTGACGATGCGCGCTTTGATTTCTTGCGCGGCGCATTTCGCGGGACGAAATTACTTTTTAATTATCGCCGAGCGGATTTGGCTTTTACTCCTTTTTCCCCGCGGCGCCGCGTCTCCCTTACTTATCATCGGGCGAAAGAAAAAGAGCATCCGAGAACAGAGAGGCGGGCAGAGCCGGCAGCCCAAGAGGAATTTTCTATTTCGTCCGAGAGCCCGATTACTCTCGGCGCTATGCTTCGCGCGAGATTAACAAGGACCTTTTTTCTGCGCCGAGTCACTTTATTTTGAGTGTCGATTTTCACTAGGAAACGAGACCGCTTTTACAAAGGGCCGAAGCGAGTTATTGAACTCGTCTCTCTTTCTCTCTCTCTCGGCAGGCAGCGTTGCCGTTCCCCTTTCTCTTTTTTATGGGAATCCGCGTCGCACTTGGCGCCTTTTTCTGCCAGCCCATTTGAGAGGGTGAGCACCCGCACACGCTATATTGGAGCCATTCGCGTCTTCCGTTTGTTTCCGGTCGAAGATTATTATTGACATGCACGACGGCGCCGTTATATCGTCTCCCCTCGTCAACATCGCGGCCCCTTTACAGCTGATGTGTGAAAAACGTTCTCGAATGCTTCGGAGGCGCGAGCTCAAGCGCAAAGGCAAGCGAGTAAATTCTCGAAAAGATCAAAAGCTGAAGTTGAAATGTTTGCAATAATTGATTAACGGGCGAGGTTAATTGAATAAATTCCGGGGAAAGAAGCGGAAGCCGAGAAATATCACCTGATAAGCCGGAGCAATCTAAGTTGGAGCAAAGTGCCCTCGGAGAAAAGTGGACTAATTCCCGGGGAAAAATACTTCCTGATGAAAAGCGGGTGAAATATTTTTGGCCCCCGAGTTCGGGCGGCGAAAAATCTTGAGCGGCGATAAGAGGGAGAGGCGGCCGCGTAAATTCGCGTAAATTCGCGAATTAAAGAACTTATTCCATTTGGGCAGCCAAAGGGCTGTGAATGCTTTCGAGGTCGCATTATCTGCTCGGCGAAGGTTCATTCGAGCCTCGTCGAGAGGAAGCTCTCTCTCTCCCTCTCTCTCTCTCTTTCTCTCCCGGCAGAAAGAGAAGAATCACAGGCGGGGAGGGGCGTTTAGACGTTCGCGGCCGCCGCTAACAAAGATAACTCTATGCAATAAAAATGATTCAAAGTTTCCCGCGGCGGATGGCGGTTCCGATGGCGGAGCGGTTGACAATGGCGCGTCTTTGTCTCCCTTGGGCCGCTCGCGCTCTTTCGCAGCCCGCGACACCTATCTTCCGGTTTAAAGTCCTAGCCTGCGCCAGCCAGAGAGGAACCTCGCTAACTTTTATTATTTACGACTGATATTGCCGCCACCGCCGGCGCGTTTCGCGACTCTCGCCGCGGAGAGCGGACGTCCTATCGCCGGGCCCTTTCTTCCTTATTCTTCCGGCGGCCCGCGCCTCTATTGACGTTTATTGCGCCCAAGCTAATGCAGAGCTTTTCCGCCCCTTTCTTCGCCGGCTTCTGAACAGGCGGTACGACTTTCTTGATTGCGTTTGACTTTGGAAAAAAAAAGGCGGACTCGAGCGGGAGAAGCATCAAGTATTAACGCGCGTTCGCGGCCGAGGAGGAAAGAGCCGGGCGGGCAGAGCAATTCATTCTTATTTAAATTAGCGGCCCCGGCGAAAGGAGATAAAGCCGAGAGCGAGGAAAAATCGAAAGCCGCCCGGCAAAAAGCAGGAAACGAGTCGAATCCCTTATCGAGTGAACGGGTGAATGGAGCCGCTCTTACTTTGGGAGGGGGCTGCTTTCTTCGTGGCTGCGGGGACGCGGTCGCTCATGTAGGTTACGCGAAAGCGAAAAGGGACTGAATTTGCATTTTATTAACGGCGATGTAGTCGGGCTCGGCGTGCTGCTCGGACATTTATTTTAATTAAATTACTCGGGAGCGTAGTCGAACAAGCCATTTCCTATAAATTATCCCCTCGGCGGGCCGAGTTTGCTCTCTCGGCTCTTCTTTCGCTGGGTGCGAGTGCGGCCAGGCATTAATGTACTCGCTGATCCCGCGCGGCTGCCATTGAAATGAAATAAAAGCACTGGCCTCTTTTCCTCCATTTCTCTCATTCTCTCTCTTTGGCGATTCCTCTTTTTCCTGCACTTCTCTCTCTGGCGCTCGTTGTGCGAAAACTGCCGGACGAAACGTACACGCGCGTTTGGCCGGCAATTCTCGCCCGCTCTGCAAACTGCCCGGCTGTGAATGTAGAAAAGAGTGCGACGAAAAGCCGTTCGCCAGCGCTTCCCTTTCATTTAACGCGTAATCATTTTCCAAGTGCACGTCCCCTGCGCCACTCCGATTAAACGTGCCTGTCCATTTAATAGAGCGCCCGACCGCTGCTACAAGATGCGTGCATTTCCCTCGATGCTTCAATAGCGAGCCCGCGATTTACAATTGCACTACTATTACGCAGATAACGGATGCATGCAGTAGAAACAAAACTTCAACTCTAATATAAATTGTTCGATTCAAAATTAAAATATTTAACTTACAATACCAAACGCTAACTAATTAAATAAAAAATCAATAAAATAATTAAAACAGTAAGTAACAATTTGCATAATAAATTATGTACATTGTAAAATATTTTTTAATAGTTAGAAATTACAGCAGTATTGCAAAATAACCATTTTATCCTGAATATATTCTAAAAATATCTTTACGTGAAAACTTTACAATAAACATATATATATGTATAAAATAAACAATTACTTTATAATAAAAATATAAATTCACAGAAATATTGAACATTTTATCAGGAACTTTCATATTTCTTAAAATAAAAGTGAATGGTTGAAACAGTAATTTGTACGAATAAGTCAAGAGGCCTTATGTGCATACTTTCAAAGTTACATAAAATAAAGTTCATTTAAATAAGCTGTAAAATTTAAATATTGAGTTAAAACATTTGTGTACCTTTTATACTTTTAAATAGACACTTTTTCTGTACTAATGTAAAAAGTGCATGTTCCGTAGAATCTATTTGATTTTAATATAATTCTAAATAAGTATTAAAAGGATTTAAACAAAAAATAATTTTCAAAAATATTTGATTATAATTATTTAATCAAAAGTATTTAAATAAATACAATTTTTATTAATCTGCAGGACAGCAACTTAATTTAATATTATTAGTAAAAATAAATGCTCTTGCTGTCCTGGTATATTTAGAATAAGATAAATTAAATTTAAGATTATTAAAATTTAATATGAATCAAACTGAATTTTAAATTAATATAAATAATATTCATTGACGGAAAAAATTATTCTATTTTGTTAAAATTTGAAATTCTTAATTAGGAAAACTGATGTGAATCACAATTATATTATTAATTTTCTTATTTTATGTGTTAATTGGCCAGACGTGTATTAAGTTAAAGGTTTAATCTATTTTTTGTTTGTTACAAAAATATCTAACGATGGACAACCCTACACATCTGAAAATAAAACAGCTACTTAAAACGTATATTTGATGAAAAAGTGTCTAATAAAATGGATAAAAAGGTACTTACATTTAATACAATTACTGTTTTATACAATGAAAAAATCTATTAAAAATAGATTCCTTATCAGCGATGAAAATTGCTTTGGTTGTTTTAATATGAAATACTCTTTAGTTTAAAAATTGTCTCGACTGAAGGAAGTCCGTCAAAAACTGCTCATTATTCTATTAAATAATCTGCATTTATCTATACTCCTACTTATATAGTTCACTCATCTATAAGAAAAGGTACACGATCATAATTAGAAATATTTTAGAAAGCAAATTTAATGAATTAAAAATTTTAAAATACCTTTGGAGAGGTTAGACTTGATCAAAACAATATTTACAGCAGATGAAAATAAAAACCTTCTCCACAATTTTATGGCCACTTCTGCATTGCATGATAAATTATGCAAAAGCTTAATGAGAAAAATGAGAATTGAAAAATTAATTTTACCTGATAAGGAACATCTTCATTTTTGCCGCGAACCGCTGCTACATTGAGTGTGAGAATACAACATTTTTCAGCGTTCCATACGTATAGAATATCGTCACGAATTTCAAGAATATTTGTAGTTTCTTTTGTAACTTTAGGCAAATTATTCCTTAAATCTTTAAATAATTTTTTTTCATTTAAACCCAAAGGATCTGTGCACGAATTCATTTTCATTTCTAGCTTAACTGACACGCTCAAATCACGTATATATTTTTCGAACAAAACAACGAAGTTGGTTGCAGGTTAACTGGGCTGGCCTATGCGCAGGCGTGTATTCGAACGCTGTTCCAGCGAGAGACGTTAGTAACACACTGTCGCCAACTGGCGCATTTGAATTTGGAAGGCAAAGTGAAAAAGTGGCGGACTCGCTCGCATCGACTTGAAAAGGCGCAAAGCATAAGAGAAGTAAATGAAGGAGTTATTTTAAAATTAAAATTGTACTAAACTATAATAAGTTAAAGTTAAAAAGCGACTCTTAGTGAAAATTTCTCTTTTCAACGTCATTTCTCAACTGAAATTCAGTAATTTTTGTAATTTTATTAGTTTATAATTTTAGTAGTCAATTCCTTCTTCATGATAAATCAAGTCTTATTCTTAGTAGATCTATTAATATAGGCGACTAGTCAATTTAGTGAAATTTTAATCATTAATAATATATGAAACGAATCTAATGAACGCCACCCGCCATTTTTCGAGAATACGTTGTAAATTGTAATTTGAGAAATTCTTGCCGAAATTAATTTTTGTACTATTTTGTGAATAAAAGTAAACATTTAAATACATTCTAACTGCATAATTTAAAATTTTGTACTTGATTTGCTCTGTTTTTTGAATGTTTTTGTAACGAAGTAGTTTTCGAATGATTTTTCGTGGCCATGCAGTATTTCTTTCGTGAGTACGCAAACAATTTTTTTCAGAAAAATTTTGATTTCTGAAATTTGTGGTAGGATTTAATTTTCAAAGATATTTTTAGCGTCTGCAAATTTAAAAATATTGTTTCTAAAAATACATTTTAACTGCATAACATACAATTTTTTACTTGATTTGCTGTTTTACAAAAGTAAAGCTATTTTTAACGACTTTTTTTTAAAAAATTCGATTTGTAAAATTTGTGCACAAATAAAATTTCTGTTATATTTATGAGCAAGATTGAGTCTCAAGTAAAATATTTAGTGGTGATTGATCTTATTTGTTGCGATTTTTCAGGCGTCATAAGGTATTCGACGAAACCACTATTTCGGAGCTGACTCGAGCAGGAGTTTGTTAAATTTGCCGGTTTAAATAATTTTTTTAAAAGTGAGTTGCAGTTTCTATAACTAATCATGAAAAAATAAAACAGTTTAGTTAATTTATGATCCGAATAAAATAATTTTGAATGTTTATTGTAAGAAAGTAGTTATCGAATGATTTTTTGTGGCCAGCATTTCTTTCGCGAGTCTCGTGAAAATAATTTTTTTCAAAACAATTGTAATTTCTGAATTTTGTGGTAGCATTTAATTTTCAAAGAGATTTTTAGTCTGAGTAAATTTAAAAATATTGATTCTAAAAGAAATAAGATAAAATATTCAAAGCGATTTTTATAAAATATATTTATATATTTCCTATGACTTTCAGTATGTTGTGACCTACTGTATCTGTTGTCAGCACGGGTGATGGTGAACCAATGCTTTGTATTTAAAATTAAGCATTTAAATACATTTTAACATATAACAAATTTGTGAACAAGATTTAAGTCTCAAGTATAATAGTAGTGGTGAGTTTGATCTTATTTGGAATATTTATTATAAGTAGTTTTCAAATGATTTGAAAATAATTTTTTTCCAAAAAATTGTAATTTCTGAATTTTGTGGTAGCATTTAATTTTCAAAGATATTTTTAGTCTGAGTGAATTTAAAAATATTGATTCTAAAAGAAATAAGATAAAATATTCAAATTGATTTTTATAAAATATATTTATATATTTGCTATGACTTTCAGTATGTTGTGACCTGTATCTGTTGTTAGCACGGGTGAACCAATACTTTGTATTTAAAAGTAAGCATTTAAATACATTTTAACATATAACAAATTTGTGAGCAAGATTTAAGCTCAAGTATAATAGTAGTGGTGAGTTTGATCTTATTTGGAATATTTATTATAAGAAAGTAGTTTTTGAATGAATTTTTTTCAAAAAAACTTTGGTTTCTGAAATTTGTGGTAGGATTTAATTTTCAACATTAGTCCATTAATCAATTCACAGTACTGTAATACACAAATTTTATCGTCTCTCAGACTGTTTTACAAAGACTATAAATCTTTACAGAAATCCATTCTTTACAAGCAAGAATTTTACTTACTTATTTTGCATAGGTTTTTAGTTTTGAGTTTTATGTGTTAGTTATACTAACAAGGAGAAAACATGACATATGGGTAATGGATTTTCCTGTAACTTTGGGATATGTTTTCTAATGTTAAAATATGAAGGAAGCCGCGTCCGTTCGGCCTAACGATTTTTCAAAAGTTGTGTGCTCTTTTAGCAAAAATCTAACAAAAATCGATTTTTGTATGTCTTTTTTTTACTAAATTTGCCACTTTTACTTTATCGTCGGTTATATTTTTCGCAATAAAAAAGAAATCCATAGATTCTTCAAATAGCTCCCAGTCATCTCCGAGGTTATATTCGACTTTGTTCTCCAACATGACGCTGGAGTCGGAGTCGGTATTGTCCTCTTGACTGTCGATAGTGTCTGAATTAGTTTTTTTGACCGGTGATTGTTCAAATTTTTCCTCTGGGTTTTTGCTGTTTTCTTTTTTTTATTATTTAACGTAACCTTTCACGTAGCGTCTCAAACTTTTCACTTTCCTCGCCTTGAACGTTGCGTTCATTCAATTCAGATAATATTTGCTGTTTATCCAACAGTTGCACCCAGCTTAATGTTTTCTTACCTGACATTAACTATGTCGCGGTATTCGTTCGCCGTGTTTATATTTATACACTTCCTTCGTTGGCTCCACTTGCTTTTATCTCTTTAACTCGGAGAATGTTGAAATTTGCTTGAGACACACACACCCGTATCTTCTCTATGTTCATGTTGACGAAATTTGCGCAAATGTTCGCATGTGGCGCTCACGTAGTTCTTCCTTTCACGCGTACTTATTACGTAATAAATATGGCGTCTTATTTCCTGCCGCAACTCGTCGATTTTCACGTGGCAACTTAATTTTGTATGCGCACTTTAATCCGCTATTATACGTGAGATTTTCGCAGTGCCTCGGAGCTTGTCTCTACGAGCACGCGTTTAAACTCTTACCGTGCCTCGGAGCGCAGCTATCCACGTCTCTGACCTCCAATATGATCTTGGGTGTCAGAGCGCGGACGCTAGCGGCCTGCCTGACTGCAGCTTTCAAGGCATTTGTATAGCCCTTTTTGTTCTCAACCGTGGCCTTCCTGATGTCTTTCATGAGAATCGCCTCTGCCCTTGCCTTTTTCCCTTTCGTGGGGCCTTCATGTTTTCGGAGTCGTAAGTTTTCATCGAAACAACTATATAATATAGGAAAATATATATGTATAAAAAATATACATATATATCTTACTATATTATATAATTGTAAGTGTATGCTTGTCGTTCAG
This sequence comes from Ormyrus nitidulus, assembly GCA_900474335.1. Taxonomy (NCBI): domain Eukaryota; kingdom Metazoa; phylum Arthropoda; class Insecta; order Hymenoptera; family Ormyridae; genus Ormyrus; species Ormyrus nitidulus. Next base: position 61,438 of record UCOL01000520.1, read on the forward strand.
CCCCCTCCCCTCCGGCTCCCCCTCAAAATAAGGAAAAAAGTCGCTTTTTTCTATGATATTTTTATAATTATTTTAAGCGGTGCGATTATTTGGGATAAAGCATCAATGATTCCAAAGAAAGCTTTAGACATTGTAAACCCGCGTGAAAATATTATGAGATCTCATATGAGATCTCATGTAAATCTCACATAGATC
>UCOL01000521.1:0-62293 GCA_900474335.1 Ormyrus nitidulus
TTTCACTAATGGGCGAAAAATGGAACAAGAAATAGGAATGGAATAGAATAGGATGTTTCTCCCTTTTTCTCAGTTTTAATGGATTCCAATTCAAAATATCTATGAACGACCGAAAAATTGGATTGAGATTTCTACCAGGGGGGTCGTTCAAAAAGTTCAAGCAATAATTGCGAACGGCAAAGGGGGTTGAAATACTTTTTGCGAAAAGTCTTGTTAGCTAAAAAAGCGGCGGAGCTCGCTTTTAATTACACTTTAATGCAATGTTAATTTACACAGGCGTATTTTAAATAAAATTTGCAAACATTATTACTTGTTTACGTGATATTCATTTAAATAAACGCAGCTCAGGCACGCCGTTTTGAATAAATGATGTAAATAACGTTTAAAATAAAATTGTAATTAAATTTTCGATGCGTCAAGACGAAGCTTTGATAAAAGTTCTTCTTTTTAATTTACGAATAACATGATTTCACATTAATTTCGTTTGCTGCAAAGAACAATGGTTTAAAATGTATTTCAATTGAATTCGGAGCTCTTCAATGAATTTCATGCATTTAATTTTTAGAATTGAATTTCTTTGTACGGATATAGATTAAATGATTATTTAACAACAACATTTAATTAAAAAGCTTCAATTATCAAAACTGATATCTTAAAAAAGCATTTATTAAATGATTTACTTTGTCCAAATTCACGTTTATTTGAGTTATTACATCTGGAACTAAACAGATTGTGTACTTAAAGCTTTAGTTAATAACTAAAGCCGATTTCACGCTCACAGAAAACATATCAAGTCTGCCCCCTCGAGGGCAAATTCGTTTGAAAAACCAGGATATTACGATCCATTCTTCTCCACCGGTGAGATTTAGCATCGACATTAGTTTCCTCCCTGATAAACTCGGCGCGTACATAATAAGAGGCGCCCGGCATTGAATCGTGTCGCCGGAAGAGGCACAACTCTCAAACACAATAACCCGCGGCTCGAAAAAGGAGGCTGCCTGTAGTGCTCCGAAGAATAAAAAGCTCGCGCGAAATAAATATTCAGCGTATGTTCGGGGCCCGGCGCATTGAAATAAATTATTTTTCCGTCGGCTGTGTATATAAAACTTGGGCTTTTCTCTCCTCCGGCTCGGCCCTATATATATCCCGGGGATTCCGTGATTTAGCTCCGGCGCCGGGATTATAATAAGAAGAAGCGAGCGAGAGAGAGAGAGAGAGAGAGAGAGAGAAAGAGAGAGAAAGGAGAACTTTCAGTTTCCCACCTCGGGAACTTAAACACATCCGAAAGAAAAGGGACGGGGGCTTTCGCCCCGACGACTTGCGGAGCTTAGTTCGTCCGACTGGCCAGTATCGAAGAGAGCTCTTTTCTCGCCTTTCTGTTCCTGCGAGCTTAGAGAGACTTAGTCTAAGTGCTCAAAGACTCGGCCAGCTGCAGCTGCAGCCCTCAACTCTTCTTTCGTTCCTTCCTGCTTTCCTTCGGTTTTTTACAAACTTGGCCCCCCGACCGAGTCTTATCACTTACAATTAGTTAATGAAATTCGGCCCGACGAAAAAGAGCGGATTGAAACGTTGCTCGTTCCCGCGCATTTGAAAAATAGACGGGTAGAGGTTTTTTTTACCTTTGGAAAACGAAGGAAATGGTTGGAAAATGTTTTAGAACGCGCGATTATCGAAGCTTTAATCAGTGAATTAATTTCAGCTTCGCCGAAACTTCTTGCGTGCGGCTTTATTTACCGCGTTAATCTACCTTGGTGGTTTATTACGGAACACGGTAAGCACTCCTCAGTCGCATTTATCGAGCTTCAAAGGATCGAAATTTTCTCTTTTACAATTGCTAATAAGTTAAACTGAAAGCAGAGTCGTGACTTTATTTTCTAATCTAAATTTTAAGTACTGTTGGACCACCCTTTCGAGGGAGAAACGACAGTTCTAAATGTACATTTAACCTTTAATTAGCTTCGGGTATTAGAGCTATTTTTCTTTTTTACTCTTAAATTCTAGCATTGTATTTTGTCGCAAATTAGAAAAAAGAAATATCGTTGATTTTTTTTAGAAATCAACACTTCCAAAGAACGCATTATAGCAAATTGCAATCAGCAGACTCGAAGTAAAAGTAAGACACGAAATTAAGTCTACTGTATGTAAATTCAGCTTGCGTGCTATTATACACAAAGTCATTTCATTTATTTTGGTACTTTAATCTCTGCTTGGGGAATATTCATGATAATATTTTTCACCTGTAAAAAAAAAAAAAAAAAAAAATGATTCCTCCCTACTTTTTTCGTCAAGTTTTGCATAAAATGAATGAGCTTCTCCGTTAAAAGAGATAAAAGTGTTTATATACCATTTATTTACAATATAAGCGCGTACTTCAAGCATCCTGAAAAAAAAACTGAATTTATGTGTTCATTGGAAATTAACACGATGCGTTATTTAATCATTTACATTCAAATCGTTAATGTGTCATGGAACATTAACAATAAACCATTCACTCGCATGATTATTACATTTATTTTGCATTGAAAGTACTGCACGGCAAATAACATTGACGTGTGCTTTTATCGTACAGCAATATATTGTTAAGTATTTAGTCAATACACTGCGCGCAATAAATTCGTATCCTATTTTTGTACCTTTTAATCCAAATAATGACATTGCTTGGACTGCATTTTAGAGTAACAATAAATAGAGGCGAATTGAAAGTAAGCGAAATAATGTATCCAATTCCATCGACAACTGAACAAATATTTTAATTTTAACTGCAAAGAATTTTGATTATTTTCCGTGAAAGTTGAAACTTTTGCATTTCGATCTAAATTTTAACGAAATTCTCGTCGAAAAATTCCGCGTTAAAGGCTTAAATTCTACAAATATCGAAGCGGAAATACCTGAAATTTTAACGAAGCTGAAACGCATCCGGGATTTTTTAAGCGGATCTACCGTCAAATTAACAATTAAAGCGGAAAATAATAAAATCCTAAGCGTATTCGAAATTTCACAGGCGAAAAATGAAGGAATAACAGCCGGGACTCCTCGCTGGAAGGTCGATAAATCAAAATGACGAATGCGCTCGGCAATGCAAATGCCGAGTTTTAAGAGGCAGGCCTTTAATTATTTCTCCCCCGAAGCCCATAAACTTACCCGTTAGCCGAGGCGCGAGGCTAAATAAGAAAGCTCCGCGCGCTCGGTAACTCGTTCGATTCAATGAGCAAAGCTCGATCGAGCTTTAATTCGGGCCGCGCGGGGCCACGCGCCGATCGTATCTCTTAATTTCCCTCTGCAGGCTTTTAGGCGAGAGAGAGAGAGAGAGAGAGAGAGAGAGAGAGAGAGTTCACCTCTTACTTCCGTCTGGGCTCCCTTCCTCATCCTTTTAGGTTATCTCAGGGTGCCCGCGAATCTCTCTGCCCTCCGGCCGGGGATAAAGGATTACCGGGTGGCGACCTTTCGAAGCAACAAGCCCCCCCCTCCCCCCCCCGAGCGAGCGAGGCGCTCTTTTGTACGGACCAAAGCCGGGCTATCCTCGAGTGCCAAAACACTCGAGACACATATTTTCCCTCTCTTTCTCGATGGAGAACTGAATACACTTCGGCGACGACGAGCCCTGCTTTCTTTCTTGCCCGGCTCGAGGAGCTGGGTTTGAGATTGATGCCGCGACATTGTTGCCACTCATATGGAACTATGCTGGCTCTTTGACGGTACTTCGAGCGCTGCCTTCAGTTTATGCGTCTGGATGCATTTTCAACTCTATTGAGAATGCTCCTTCTCAGAACCGGGTATACCTTGCGCTTGATAACGTTTTTCTGTTCTGCGATTGATGGAGCGCCATTTTGATTTGAGATTATTAATTTAATGCAGTGTGCCTCGCGAAATTTTCAAATAAATTTAACGGTTGATATACTTGCTTATTTATCTACTGTTTTAAAAAATGGTAAACTAAATTTATGATAAGAACAGATAGCAGTTATATAAATTATGTTAAATACTCGATTGATAAACAAAATTAGAGCTGAAATATAAGGTTTAAAGAAACGACATGCTAATTAGATGCCGGTGAACCGACATAATTATCGGGCAAATCGAAAACGGCCGTCCAAAATATTTGAATTCATTTGCATCAAAAAGCAGTTAATTACGTATATGTTAGGATCGCTCTGTATTTATAAAGTATCTACTTTGAAATTAATTATAATGTACCGTGAGAGAAATCAGTGCTCTCGAATTATTTTCTCGATATTTATTTTTACTTGTAAAACTATAAATTAGTCGGTTCGATAACGTTTAATTTAAAGAAATTCAAAGTGCTTTTTCATGTTTTTTGCAAGGAAGAAGTAACTTTTAGAATTGCTGCGGTTATAGACCACCTACACTTTTATATCGGGGCAAATACCTGCGAATGGTGATTGATTGATTCTTAAATTAATGTATTGGTGAGCATCTTTATTAAATGTAATAATATTTTTCTCCTTATATGTACGAGTTTTTTTATTTAATTGTTTACCGGCACCTCGCTTTTCATGCATTTTATCAGCAAATTATTGTTTCAGATAAATAAGGAGATAATTGTTACTTTACGTAATGTAAACGAAGGCAAATTTTTGTTGCGAAAATATTTCCACCGGGTAATTAATCGCCAAGCCAAAAACGTGACTGTCGGGTACTTGAAAATATTTTGCTATCGCTTAAAAAGCATCGAGTCAGTCGGCTAAGCACTAAAACAACACCCAATGCAGCTTATTAACTGCACCTACAGTATAAGCAAACTACTCCAAGAAGAATGAAAAATGAATGCTTCGAAGCCTCGACACGCGATATTTACGTTTGTATTAGTCCGATGAGGGCCGAGACGTCATTATTAAAATTAACAAACCCGCCGCCAATTTACGACTCGTAAATCATCATTAAATCTCCAGCCGTAAATCCCGCGCTAAACTACTAGACGAAAAACTACGCGAACGGCGAATAAATAAAAAAAAACGCGCGCGCGTTTTCCCGGGCAAAAAAAGCGCGCGCGGCGATCCGTTTTTTCGGTCGACCAAAAAAAAAGAAAAAGTCAGCGCGGACTGCAGGCTCCCCCGCATTCTTTTACGACTCTTCGAATTCTGATTAGGCAGTCAATCATGCGGACGCGCATATACGCGACTCGTCGACGACTAGTCGCGCGCGAGCGAGTCCAGAGAGAGAGAGCGAGCCATCAAATCAGCGCGAGTCGTAAAACATCGAATAACCGTCGTGAATCAGGCTGCTCGAAACCAAGCCAGATTAAAGCCGGCCGAAATAGGCGGAGGGGCAGTTTGGTTCGAACGGACGAAAAAAAAAAAAAAAAAATGACAACCGGTCCCCCGCGATGTTTTTTCCATTGCCGCGGGGGCTTTCGGGAAAAGTGCACCGATTGAGTGCGGCTTTTTGTTTTCTTTAATTTGTTCAAAGACACGTTCGTCATTTAATTGGAGCTGCTACTGTTTCAAGATTTATTCCTTTTTGGATTTTTGTGATAATTTGAAATTTGAAATTTTTAGTCGCGATTTATTAAAAGAAGCCTTAGTCACGCGGTATTTAAAACGTTCGATTTCTGTAAAGATTGAGAGCATTTCAAATATTTGAGTTTTAAAAATTGAAATTCGTCAAAATCAGATTCGAACCGAGTTTTCCGAGTTTCCGGCTGTGTGCGTAATATGTATAAAAATAGCATAGAAATGTCATCATACATAAAATTCGGAAGAGTCCATAAAATTCAATCCATTTCCCTAAATATATTGAAGATTTGTGAAAAACAGTCTTTCTCTCGAGAGATCGGCGCCGATGAAATTTCCAGATATCCAGATTTACGCTTTTATTTCCTCAAAAAAAAAAAAAATTCTTTCACTCCAAACCAAGTCGACTTATTCGTCCCGAGAAAGAAATCGCTCGCCGTATTATTAACTCGAAATAATGAATCTCCCGATTAATAACCGTAATTACCGAAAGCACAGTTACAATTAAATAATGGGTTATATCACTCGGCCGCGGCGGTGCGCAAAAAAAACACGGAATTCCAGCGGTTCGAATGATCAACGAAGCCGCGTCAATATTTAACGCTCCTCTTCCTCGAAAGGTCGCTAAACCCCACTCGCGGAGCGAAAAAGCGTTTAAACAATCGGGCCTTGCAGAAAGAAAAGCGCCGCCGCTGCAAAGGCCGCTCCGCGGCTTCGGCTCTCCGCGCGCGATCGGTAATCGGTGCCGCTCTCGACCTTGAGAGTGAAAGAGCGGGCGCGCGCCGCCGAAAATAAAAGCCTCGGTGCGAGTTGCAGCGTTCCCCGGCCGAGAGAGAGAGAGAGAGAGAGAGAAAGAGGTGAAAAGAAAGAAGCCGCTCGCCGTCGCCGCCGGCGCGCAAAGGTGGGAAGGAGCGTATATGCGCCCGGTATATACACACATGTGTGTATCGAATTCGCGAGCCGAACGCATCTCTCGAACATCTGGCCGCTCGACGCTACTCCGCGTCCTCTCTCTCTCTCTCTCTCTCGCTCCCTCTCTCTCCTCATATATAAAACGTCGGACTACTCGCGCTTCGGGCCAGTCTGAGTCGCTCGCGCCTGCCGAGAGTGTCGCCGTTTGCTCTATAGTCTTGTACGTGTTTTGCGCGTCGGAGAGGTTAGGTTGCGCGTTCTCTCTCTCTCTCTCTGTTGGCGACGGTTGACAGTGCCGATTCGCACGTGAGTGTCAGTGACAGTGAGACGGACCGGTGCCTTTTTGCTGCTGGAGGTCTCTTTTTCTCAGCCGAGGACCGAGAACCGAGACAGGTAAGGAGCGAGAGTCACCTTATCTCGAGCCGGCATTGTTTTCTCGAGATTGCGCCGAATCTGATATAGCCGAGCGACGATAAGCCCGCTATGCGCCCCGAGGAAAAGAGCGGGGAATTTTTCGTGCTGGTCGGAGAGAAGCGCTGGACGCGCAGTTCGGACACTGCCGGGCGAAGGTCGATCGAGCCATGCATGCGTAGATCCTTTCGGTAAACACAAGACGAGTTCGAAACCGTTCCGAGCCGAAGATTTCGAGCTGAGAATTCGACGCAGTAGTTCGGCTTGTTCTCGAAATCAGGCGGTTTTTGTAAACAGAGATCGAGAAGATAAGTTAAAAAGTACGTCGTATTTTTGACTGGTGTCTGAAAAATCATCTGGAAATGACGGCTCAATCCGCGGCTATGCTAATTGGGCGTTTTAGATAGCAATAAACGCGAACGTTCGCGAGTAAACTTTGAAATCTGCTTTTTTATCGAGAACCCGCAATGATCGGTTATTTATCTGACGCAATTGTCATCGAATTTCGCGCAAAAGCGCACGCAATTTTCGAAAAAAACAATGCGGTCCGGCGATACACTTTCCAATTTCATTTGTTTGCCATTAAAATCGAATCGCGCCCGAGTGAAATTAATATCGGCGCTCGAGGCGTCAATCAAAACTTTAATGTTTCGAATTATAAATCGCCGTCCGTGCCGAATAGGCGCGGAACACCGAAATGGGGGATGCAGGCGTGTTGCGAGCATTATGCGTACGCGGAAATTCTTGAAAATTGCGCGCGGAATAACTGCATTATGAGAATTTAATAAGCTCTCGCAAACGCATCAAAGTTAATTGCATACGAAATTATTATACATACGGCAGTTTTATATCGCCGGCAATTGCCTCTCCGCGCGCGCAACACCCGTCGGAGCTCTCGGTAAATTTCCGAGCGCGCCGCGCGCGGATCGCTTTATTATATTTGGGCTAAAGGCTATTTGGCGGCTCGGCGAGGCGCGAAAAATCGCGAAAGTCGGACGCACCGCGCGATTTTTGCACACTTTGCACGCGTTCTCGCGCGAAACATTTGAAATGCTAATTCGCCGACGAGCCGAACTCGCTCGCGGAGTAAGTGGCGCGCGAGGAAATTTCGTCTCTTTCCCCCTCTTTCTCTCTCTCTCTCTCTCTGCCGCGCCGATTCTTTGACGATTTGCGTATTAGGAGGATGAGAGAGAGAGAGAAAGAAGTCCCCCCCTCGACTCGCCTGAAATTGCCTGATTTGAATAAAAATCCGCGGGGCTGCGTTTCGTTAAAATTTTCGAAAGTTTGCCGAGAGCGATAAGAGAGCGCGCAAATTGTTGCGGAGTTGGCGCTGAATTATTGGAACGCGACTCTGAAAGCGTAATAAATTCAATGGATCGTTGATAATATTTTTATTGAGCGCGGCCCGAGAGATTTTCTGCGCTTTTAACATTTGGACTTGTAAGCAATGTTATTAGGGGAGCTCCAGACGGATCAAAATTGATATCCGAGAGCCGGAATATTTTTGCAAAATAAAGCCGTTTCCGTCCTCGAATTATTACTTTCTCCAGTGTTTTTAAAGGGCTAATATTTAAACGGAAATGTTAAATTTGTGTTTCCGCTTGTTGCGTCATTCCCTGTTCAGTCCGATAACCTGAACTGCTTGTTGTTTATCAAAATCTTCCTAACAGATTCCAAGATTTTAATACTCGGCGTGCAGTTTTACTTGAGGACTTGCAATTTCAATATTGAGTCGATCCGCCTCGGCGAGAGGCTGAAACAAGCGTTTTCGATGGCAGTTATAAACGTCGAGCTTTACAAAAAAAAACTGCTTTGACGTCGCAGGAGCTTTTATGTAAGAAGTGCTTCCGTGAAACAGGAAAAAAAAAGAAGTTCTACTAATGAAACTTTTAAGCTTGACTTTGAATTTTCGAATAAAACTACCTCATGTATAATTGAAATGAAAAATTCTTTTTTTAATTTTGCTGTCAGTGCTTTTGATGATTGCGTAGGAAAATCGAGGCCGAATTACATTAGCCGAGCGTTTTGATTCATCAGCATAAAAATATCTCTCATTGTTTCACAATCTAAGTCAATCCTCCGCGACTATCTCTGTAATTAATTCGGAATTTGTATTATCAACCTAATTCCTATTATGACAAGCTGGGCTTTATTCATTCCTCTGTTTTATTATTACTTTGAGGAGAAAAGGCTGATTTGCACTTTCTCGACGATCAATATTTGACAAAATCAGAGAACAATGAGGTTAAACTCTAATCTAGAAAAGTTAAATAGAATCGTAACAATATGATCAATCGTTCGAGGAGGGTTATTTAAAATAGATCAAAGTTCCGACTCTATTATCAATTCATTCATGTTGTTTCTCATCATTGCAACAGCTCAGTTAAACTTAAAAATCAAATGTATATTTATCTGTTTAGTAACAGCAATTCAAAACTTTACTCTTCATAAAATTTTAAACAAGTACGTTATATTTGAAAAACTAGTAAAAAGATTTATTGCTATTTTATTTAAGTAAATCAACCATTCAGACACTCATCACAAGCTCTGAAATCTTTTTATTTTCTCGTCGAAAAACTGATCCTTTAAATATCCTTTTTTTTTCGAGCGAACGAAAATAATTAGCGTTCAATTAGCGACCAACAGCGCGTGGCATTTCCATTTGTCGAGGTACGCAGGCACCCACATGATCAAAGAGTCCACCGAACGCCGCGCCTCCCCCCCTCAAACAGGCAGAAAAATTCGCCAAAGCACACAGAGAAAAAGAGAGAGAGAGAGAGCAAATTAGCATAACCGACTAAGCCCCGGCGGTGTGCCCCGCTCCGATAAAGTAACACCTCCGAAAATATAATATCAAAGAATTCGCAGCCCAGGCCTTTTATCTGAGCTTTATCGCGGCGCATACCAAGCTCGATTACGCTCTCGCGCTTAATTTCGCGCTCGCATTCCAAGACGTAAAGTCACTTTATTAATAGTACGAAAATGGCAGAAGGTCGTATCGAGGCCATTCGCCAGTTGTCGGCGCGAGCGCGCGAGAGTTTAATGTTGCCGTCTTGTTACACATTATAATACGCGGGATGGCGGAGGAGTCGCGACGTTCTGCACCTTAATTATCCGAGATAATTGAGCGATTAAATGCTGGCAGGCGGAAATGCATTATTCCAAGTCTCGGTGGATGTGCGCGCGCGCGTGTGTGTGTGTGTGTGTCTGTCTGTCGCCGGCCCGGGCTGCCCTCAAACGGATTTAACGAAAGAGCCCGAGTAATTGCGCTTTTTGGATTAACGCCCTAAAGCCGAGTGTCTTGTTGTCACAGTCGGAGATGTGACGGAAATGATGAAGTCAGCCGGATTTTCAATTTTATATGAAAACTGTCTTTTTATTTCGACGTATCTTGCGTCTCGGTGAGGCCGAAGTTTTCAGGAATATACTTAAAAATCAATAGTCTTTTGGTATTAATTTGTTATTAACAATATCTGATAATTACTGAGCTCTCAGTTTCAAAGTTAAATATGTATAAGGATCCTCTAGAATTTTGTTTGAGCGTTACGAACGCAAAAAGTATTATAAATGAAGATGGAACATTACACGCCCCACTGCCCGGCAAAGGGTTGATATTACACCGAGAGAATCTACTCTCTCATTTTTGAGTTTAAATCGACCTTATTTTAATATCTTAATAAAGTTGCAAGAAGGGTGAAAAATCATTGCAAGTTATAACCGAATGTGAAACGGAAGGTGCACGGCTGGGTTTCAACTTGCGCTACACTGAACAACAAAATATTGACTCGCGTTATTAACCCCTGCCTACGTAAACATCACAGCGAAAATTGAAAATTTTCTGTCTGCACGTGTTAACAAGAGTCTACTGCAAAGTTTACTTTACACCAGAACATCGTTTTTTTTTTTTTTTTTTTTTTTAATAATCTTTAAATTTTTACGACAATACTGGTCCAAAGACGTAACGGCTTTACAACGTAATTGCACCTTGTAACGGACGCATCGAATTTAGGTCGTAAAGGTCGAAGATAATTTACTGCGAAAATTGTCAACCGACGGGGAGAGCTATCGATTATCGATGGTCAGCTTTCTAAATAAACGCAACTGGCCGTTTTCATAAAAGCGGCTCTTTTTCATGCTTTTGTAACGAAATTCCCCGCGAGTCGTCGCGTCAGCATAAACAAAACGAGAGAAAGTCATTAGCGTCGCTCGCCGGTATTTTCATGCGCAGCTCTCTCTCGGAAGTAACGATTCTAATTGCAATGATTAGATAGTCGCGCTCGAATTGAGGCGCTCCGTCTGCCGAGCAATTTCTCGGCGAAAAATGGGAGCGAATTCAGCAGGAACAGAGCAGCGCGACGCCATTCAATTAGATGACAAATTAAGACAATCTTTGTCAAGCGCTAACGAGGCGTTCCCTTATTCTATCTCTCTCTCTCACTCACTCACGTAGACTCGCTCTCTCTCTACATGTGCATCTCTCCTTGGGTGGCGCCTCCGTCTCTCCCTACGCGAGAGACTCCTTTATTTTCAGCCAATTATCCGCTCGCTCGAGCTCGCTTCTTTCCTTCGCTCTTTCTCTCTCCCCGCAGACCTGTCGATGTCTACGTGCCGCCGGTCGATCGACTGCTGTTGCGAGCTGGAAAAATATTTGAATTCCAGTAGTGCTCTCTCTCTCTCTGCTCGCGCGCGGGCTGCGCTGGTATACTCGCGGTAATGGCGAACACCTGAAGCGAAGGGCCGGATGTAGGGTCTGTTTCGAAGAACGCGGCCGCGCGCGTTTCGTTTCTCGGGAAATGACAAGCTAGGCGCGGGGCATAGGTTTATGGGTTCTTTGTGTTTGAATTATTTGAATTCCGAGCGCTGAAACTTGCGAGCGTCGGGAGGGGGAGGGGGATAACATTTTTCGAGAAATATTTTGGACATTCCGCGCGGGAGGAATTTAGGCTCCGTATCTTTGAAATTTGGGCAATATAAACTATGAGGCATAAATATTGGCATTCCGCGCTCTATGATTGCATTCTCTTTTCTGGAGAGCGTAATTTTGATTTTTTTTTTTTTTTTTTTTTTGAAAAACAGAAATAACAAATATTGCCGGTGTTTTGTAATGCGCGGAATTCCTTCGGATGTTTATTCTTAACTTAAAACGAACAATGTTGAAAGCTGACCAGATGATGTTGTAACGAACGCAAATAACTTTTTATGGAAGAGAAATAACTAATTCAATATTTGAATCTTGGCATTGAAACGTGACTGTAAGTAACTGTCGTATACTCTTCAAATAAAGCCAACAAATTTAACAAAACGATAAAATAAATTTTTCTCTATTTCCACTTTCAGTGAAGTGTACAATGAAGTCAAGTGTACAATGAAGTGTCGCTGAAAGTTTCATTTTCCTATTTTTAAAGCTCTAAAAAAAGCTCTAACTCCGAATATATCTAACTGACCAGCTGCCCCGCTTCATCCTCGGGTCCATCATTCGCGCATCGTAACCGAGAAAGCGAGACAGTAACGCGGTCCATCTGCCCGGCGTGGCCCGCTTTCGGATCTTCATTGAACGCATGAAAATCGGGAACAAAAGCTCGGCCCTCTCGCGGAAGCTTTTCCGCATAACCCGACTAATCCGGCCGATGCCACTCTCTCCGGCATCGGAAACAAAAGCTGTACAGGCGGCGGGGGGGTGTTTTGTTCTCCGGGCAGCCGGCGCGTCTATTCACTTGTAAAAACGCGCCGTCTGCTAGCGGTATACGTTTACTCGGCAAGGCGAGCAAATAAATGGTTTGTTGACATGACTGTTCTCGTATTCATAACGCGGCCGATATATATTCAGGGAGAGAGAGAGGGAGAGTCCGCGGTGCTTCGCACACGGGACACGCGTGCCTTCTTCCTAATTCAGCCGCGTGTATGCGCTGCATTTCCGCGATGACGTGGAATATACCGGGCCGCCGCGGTCTTTTTCACTCTGCAGTACAATGCACCGCTTTTTTCGTCGGACCGCGTTTGTGCGACGCTTTAGCGAGGAGCAGAGGTTGAGGCTTCATTTTTGGGGGCTATTAAACCCCGGTAGAAAATTCGCTGATTTCATTAGTAAAAATAAAAAGTTATTAATCAGTAGAAAGAGAGCGGGGATTGTCTACACGTAAGTCCCGCAACAGTTGCAGTAATTTAACCTTAAAAGCATCTGCTGCAATAAATGTTGTTACGTGTTTAAGGCGTCAAAATTCTACTTGTTCATTATTCATTCTTTATTCATTTTACTTGTTCATCTTGTAGCCCCCACATAGAATAGACAAAGCTTTTATTCAAATAGCAGTGTATTTTCTTAAAGGGAATTAATTAAAATGTTTGAATAAAACAGATGGTATCTTCAACAAGAAATTGCACGTAGAAAATTTGTCCGGATGAGAAAGATAACTTGCGTTTATTTAACATTCAAAGTCAATCATGAAACTTCAATTAAAAAGTGGACATTTTATTTAAAAATCGTAAAAAATTAAGTTCCAAGTCTGTGTGAAGCGTTGAAAAATTCATTATCTTAAAAATTTTTTTGGAGCGGACGTGACTGTCAAATTTATGAATAGTTTATATATATAGTCCTGACAATTAAAACTAGAATTAATTTAAAAAGGTTCTCATTAAAAAATTCAGAATACGAATTATCAACTCGAATATTTTATTTTCAGTCCAAGTCCTCATTTTACAAGTAATTATTTTTATAATTATTTTTCTTGCAATCGCCGTCAAAAGAATTTCGAAGCGGGCGAGAGAAAATAGGCCCGGCACAATTTTACCCACAATTGATCCATCAAATAACGCTAACGCGAAAAACGAGGGCTAATAACCCAGTTCCCAAACATTCTCGCTCTAAACAATGTAGTTTTGAAACTGTCAAAATAACGAAGAAGAATTCTTGGCACGCCCGGCGAATAAGCCTGTCGACAAGTGTAAGATTAAATCGAACCTTCTATTTAAACGATGACTCAGGTTCTAATTATAAAGTCAAATCATTGACACGGCGTATAAACAAAGCAATAAAAAGCTCCCCCGACCGCATCCACTAATTATAAATCGATCGGTCGAGCGGCAATCGAAGATGCACTCGACTCGGTTCTCCGGCGCTCTCGAGTCGCCTAGTCGGGCCGCGATCGATTTTCCCAATCCTTTTTCCGCGGCGTGTGCACGAGCCTGCGAGCGAACTACATTATAAACGGAGCGGCGTTGATAAGCCCTTAATTAAGCTCCCCATGGCAGCTTTATTGAGCATTTTCAATGTTATCGCGTCGCGCGCCGAACTTCTACATATAAAGCCTCTCTCTCTCTCTCTGTCGGCATTGGTTCCACTCTCGTGGACAACGGCTGCGATGGATTTTCACCGTGTCATCGAGCCAAATACAGAGAGCTACGCCCCCGCGTGTATATTACGAAAAGGGGGTGGGGGTGGGAGGGGTAGCGGGTAACAAAGGAAGCCGCTCTCGCCGGTTCAATTTGACCCCCGGCTCTGGGATGCGTGCCGGGTATATCGATGATTTTCGCTCCTTGTAACGCAGGATTCGATTCGTTAAAAGGGGTATTATTGCGGCGGAGGAGAGAAATGACGCGCGGAACTGATTTTTGCGCTGATTATCGCATTTGGCCGAATCGGTCGCCCCGCTAAGCTGCGGATGGATTTTAATTTAACGAAGCTTTTTACGCGTGCTTCTGATTATTGGAAATTGCTTTCGCGTGATTTGACGAATGATGACGGATTAAAGAGCTGTTATAGATTTGGTAAACAGGTTGCTGCTTTTTTAATCGAGTGGAGTAAACGCTTGCTGAGCATATTTGAAAATCGAGTCTTTAGACTTTCTTTCTTTTTTTTGTTTTTGTGGAAAGCCTAAAAAAAGAGTTGTTTACATCGGAGTGTGAAAAGAAAGATGTTAATTTTAGAAAGGATTCTATATATAATAGCCTACTTTTACTGCAAATATTAAATAATCGTTATATCCGTAGCCGTGATTCGTAACACATTTATTAAAATGGCTTTTTTAAAGCGACGGATAACTACGGTCGTAAATTCGAAATTTTTCCAGGGTTATAAATTTTGGAATCGTAAATTTTTTGAAAAAAAAAAAGAAAAAAAGAAAAATATTTTTTCCCACTGCATTGATTCTTTATTCGTGTAATGGAATGCATTTAAAATAATTTTCAGGCAATATTTAAGCAAAGTTCAAAATTTTCTATCCTCGACTTTCGGGTCAATGGGTTTTTTTCCAAAATTGGAATTTTCCAATAAAATTCACTACTGAAAAACTCAATTATTAAAACTACTTCCTCCATCAAGCATTCGGCTCTGTTTTCCAGCTTCCCTCCAAGAACGCTATTTCAATACTCCTCCAGCGCTAATCCACCGTTGCACTTTTAATTGACGCCTTTCATGTGGGAATTACGCAATTCCGGAAAATTAATTCGACTGTCCACGCCGCCGCAATATTTAACCAGCTGGCTTGATAAGCCGAGCGCGTCACGGCCGCAGCAGCCGGGCCTGTCTTGCAGGTGGAGGCCTATCCGGAATTGCGAGCTCTCTCTCTCTCTCTCTCCTCTCTGCTGACAAATGTGCGGCTAACCCATTTGTCACGCGAAGATAAAAGTTTATCACTCATTGCTCGGAATGTATTCTATGGCTCCCAGGAGTGGCAAAAATGTTCCCAGCTCCGCCGAATGATTAACTTTGCTCAATTGCTATCGTTTCCTTAATACCGCGGGGATAACTTCATTACTCTGCGCCGCTGGTTTTTTTTTCGCTCTCAAGTCGCGGCTTCGCCGATCTTGTCTGATCGTTAATGCAAGGAATTATTAATGTGCGGGGAGAATTGGTCGGGAGGCTCCTTTTTGGGTTATTGATAGGGGTTCGATTTTATTTGTATGGACGAGGAACCGCAATAATTAATTTCGTCGGTGAAGCTTTGAAATGTACCTATTTTTTAATTTTCATGCCGTTTTTACAGCCTTTTGATGGACAGTTTATTACTGTTTTCAATTGAGTTTTTCGTATAATTGTCAAAAGAATTTTAATCAATGTTCGAAATTAAAATAGAATATAAATGTTTGACATTGAAAATTTTATAAACGTGCCTTTTTTTTCACCTTGTAGAAAATTAAACTCGACTCTTGACATTTTATTCAAGCATCGTACTTTTGTAGCTCCGTGTTTTTTGCTTTAACATAAAAAATACTTGTCGAGAAGCCAAGTTCTCATGAAATTAATCTCTGGAATTAAAATACAAAAACATCACCGTGCAATCTTACACTTTCTTTTATTTATTCAGCGCGCTCACTTGACTGGTTAATACCGCGAAACGGGGAAAATTAAAAAATATCACGTACGCTAATTAATTTTCAGAAGATGCACTTTGTTAAGCGCAACCGGCAAAAGTAAGCGCGCATAAAGCTTTGAAATTAAATCAAGCTCCCCAAAGTATGATTAACCAAAATCGTCAGAGTTTTTCAAAAGCAGCTCTTTCATCTTCAGCAATGCTTGCCGCCCAGCGCCTCGGTCATAAATATTCAAAAATAATCCGCGCGCCCAGCGCGCTCCTCCTCTGGACAGCATCCAAGCTTTTTCGATCGATTCTTCATTACGGAAATAGTCGCGCGTAACAGGTATAGACCAAAAAACGCGCCCTTTAGCTCCGCTGTTTTTCCCCGACGGCAACCCCCGCGGAAAAATTCCGAGTCCTATACGAGGTGTTCCGCAGAATGATGCTTTATAAAGTACAGAGGGAGGAAGAGAGCGCGTTGAAAGCTGATAACGCGCACGCCCGTACATAAGCAACGAATGCTCGGTCGCGTTCTATTTTTAGCGCCGGCCAACAACAAGAATATCGCACCTCTCTCGCTCTCGCGCATTACGTACGTTGCAACAACTCCATGCATATTGAATACGGCGGCGGCAGCGAAAAAAGGAACGGTGGCCATTATAGGCCGGGGAATTAGAATTTCCGACGGGATAACAGCGGTAGTTTTGAAAAAGGAGGAGGAGGCGGGCGGCCGGGGGGCGAGCCAAAAAGTATGTTAATTCTCGCGCGCTCGGTGTTTTGCTTCTTCGGCGCCCGAGAGAGAGAGAGAGAGCGGCGCCTCCCCCCTCGATTAATATTCATAAGACCCTCTTTCTCTTAATTATTGCTCGGCCGCAGCCTGTACGTTCTTTTGATCGCTCTCTCGCGCTTATTTAAATTTCCAATTAGCGCGTCCTCGTGCTTTAATGAAAATTCAATTAATCCATATATCCGGCAAGACGTGTAAAACCCGGACCGAGACAGAGCGAGAGAGGGGGAGGAGCTTTTAATCGCGGCGCGCTAACGCGTCATTGAATTTACGCCGCTCGTTTTCGGCAAAGTCGTTGTCGTCGTCGGCGGCTGCTACGTCGGCCGGGAAGAATCCCGCGGGAATTCTCAAAGGAGGAGCGGATTTTCTGGGGCCGCGCGCCGCGGTGTGTCGCCCAATTCTGTAATCGAATCAGCGAGAATTGCGGCCGGGAGTTTAGTCGCGAGAACGATGGCAAAAATATATGTACATTTTGTTGGGTGAGGCGGAGGGAGGAACGTAATTTGTATTCTGCGCGGCTTAATCGTTTAATTGCGCACTTCAGGTCCTCGTTAATCCTTTTTATTAGGGTCAGTGTTTAAGTGGGCGAAATCGCTTTAAAACTACAAGTTAATTATTAAAGCACTAAATACACAATTGCGGCCGACTGCTATTCAAAAGTTTAATGCAACTCTATTTTCTTGAATTTTCAGGTGCTTTCGAACTGCGTTTCAATTAGGTAAATGCATAAATTAATACCGTGGCGGAAATATTAACGAGATTTTAGCCATTTTCAGCCCGTCTACCGAACAGACCTTTTAGTCACAGTGGAACATATATGTACGTTACACTTTTTGTTTTTCCCACTGTTTTCTATTTTACGAGAAAACACCCCAATTTTTTACACTCATTGTTATTAAATGTTTAAACTACAGTTTTTTCATTGTTTGTTATTTTTTTTAATCACAGAGAAAAAAGTGCTTTTTTTTTACATTAATCGTCTGACTAAAAAGAGTTCGTAAACAGTTGTCAGTTATCAATACTGAATTTTTTACAAGAAATATTATTTACGTTCGTCCTAAATCTGTCGATAATTTTAAAAGAAGCATATCGCTCGTTTCTTTTTTCAGTGTCTGCCTTTGAGAACGGAGAAAATCGAAGAATCATAACTACGTGAATATACTATAAGTTTTTTCATAGCAAGTAAAAGCTGAAAGCCGGCTTTTCCTTCTCTAAAAGTTAATCGTCTATGCGACAGCGGCAGGATCACAGTTTTCATACAAACTTTATCCGGACTATCTGCGTGTACAATATTTCACCGAGCCGTACAGCCGAGGGATTTCGAAAAAAATGTCGAGGCCCCCCGAGTCTTTAAAATTAACGTCCCTCGAAATTACCTTATATAATTGAGCGCTCGGCAAGGCTAAATTTATTGTCTCTAAATTTGCGATTTGAGAATTTTTTCCAATTTTTATAGAGGCGATCGCGCAGAAATTTTTCTCCCGCGAATATATAATAATTGCGCTTAACTTTTGATGCGGTATTTGGGTGTAATATTTAAACGGTGCCGCTGGTATTGAATTTTGGTGACATTTAGCTAGGTTAAATATTGAACGTAATGAATAGTTCACTTGCACCCAATTTCTCTCGCAAGTTATACCGGAATGTGTATATATGTACTGCGGCAATATCGTGCGCGACATTAAAAGTTCGAAGATGTGTAAACATTAATTATACCCGTATCGATAATGTAAATATTAAAATATATAATATACATCAAACGTTGAACAAATATTTGCCGTTTCCCCCTGGTAGCTAGTTTCCGATAATATCGCTAGAATCTAGTTAAAATGTCCAAATCTAGCTAGATTCTAGCGATATTATCGGAAATTATCGGAAACTTGCTACCAGGGCCGTTTCCGAAACAATACTTATTTCGTGGTTTTAAAATTCCATTTTCTACAAAGGGTGTGACTGATAATTAAATTGTCGGTTAAAACTTGGAAGCAATATCTCTTAAGTAAACTAATTACAACTGCAAAGTGTGCGGTTAAGCGTTTTAGTTGAGCAATAGTACATTTCTAATTAAAGCAGTATTCAAAATTGCCTCTAATAAAGCGAGAGCGAAGGATTACTCGTCCGCCCGCCGAAAAACCCGTGAAATTCAAGCGAGGCCCTAGTCGGCGCACCAACCGCGATCGAAGGAAGCGAAGAGTCAGCTCGAATCGGAGGGGTGTCTGCTTTTTTCCATCCAGCCGTCTTTTCCGGGACTCGATTACGCTCGACGGTCGTTCGAAAATAGTTTCCGCGGAGTCGACGGGGGTAGGAGCACACACGGACACCCGAAGCTCGCTCGCAACGAAAACTCCCCCGGCGGCAATCTCGCTGAAAGAGAGGCTCGGCTGTTTAGCGAACGTGCTTAGTAAATGGGAAAGAGAGAAGAGAGTAGCACACCGCGGGTCTATGCCTATCCGCCTCCCTCTTTCTCCGCGCCAGAGATGAAATGCAAACACGATTTGCCCGGGCACTTCCTGTTTTGCGGCCGCGGCGCTCAGCTGCCGCCGCCGCCGCCGCTGCTCCTGCTGCTCTCCGCAAAATGGCGAATTTATCGCGGTACGCGACGAGCATAATCATCCGCTCGAGAGGTAGAATTTCCCTTTTTTTCTTCCCTGCTTCTTCTTCCGAATTAACCTCTTTTCCAACTTCCTTCCCTTCCCCCTCCCGAGGCTCGAGAGAGGAGCGCGGAGGCATTTAATAATTCCGCCTTTGCGCCGACGACGACGGCGACGCATCGCTCGAAAAGGAGAGGAGACGGATGATGCCCGCGGCGGACGGAGGGAAACACACGCAATGCGTGCCGCGCGCGCGCGCGGGTGAACGAACGCGTCAATGCATCTTTAATGCGGCGGAATAGGACGCTCTCTGTGCCGCGTCTGTGCGCGCGAGCGGCCGGCTATTACGTCCGTTAACCTATTAATTAACGCGCAGCTTGGCTTTTCAGAAGCGCAAATAAAAGCCTGCACTTCCACTCCTTTGGTAAGTGGCCGAACCTGCGCCCGGTATAATCATTTCACTTCTGTGTGCTCGACCTCCCGGAGTTTCTCCGTTTCTGGCAGAGCCGCGCTGACAGGTTAAATACACCGCCGCGGCGAAACTTGACTATAAATATGTAATCGGTGGGATATCGCTGATTAGTTTTTTCCTTTGACCGATTGATTAACGCTGCGCAGAAATCCGCTCTTGTGATTGCTAAAGTAGCTTGTTTATATTCGACATTAGTTATTCACGGCTTTTAACTCTAATATAAATACGACTGTGCTCCGCGCCAAATAAAGACTATTATATATTTCTCGACAAAGAACAAAAAAATTAGCAGGCAGCAAATTTGGTTACATTAAACGCGACGCCTTGTTTGCTCGGCCTCAGTTTTTCCTCGTGCAGTATTTTTTCACCTTTACGAGCCGTTTCTTTCAGGCTTTCTTGCGTCACGCGAAATTGGCATTTTGTTGTTGCGCAAAACACAATCAGAGATACCGTTACTTTGTTAAACGGTTTTTACGCGATTCGACAGCGTCGTAAGTCGAGGTTGCCACACTCCTCGCGAAATCAATGTACCCGCGGGATTATGAATCTTAGTCTTTCCTGCCGAGTTTTAATATGATGCAGTCAAAGTTTCGGGAGCTAGTTTGCATGATTCATATAGTTTGAATGAAGACTGACTACCGGGTCTTACGGTGCGTGAAGTGTTCCCGGAGCTTTTATTTGTTGAAATCTCTTGAGTGAATTTGCATTCTATCCTAAAGTGCTATTTAATTCTAAATCAAGAAATTTAGTTAGTTTGTTATGTTAAGTTCCTCAGTTCTTGACTCGGTTCTTACTTGTTATGCCTTTGCGCAGTTCCCTGAAATAACATTTATCCTGCGTTCTCGCAAAAGATGCATTTCGCTTTTATTAATTAAAATCACATATCTTTTATTTGGGATTTCGCAAAATGTAACCGAACACGAAAGCCGTATCGAAGACAACGAATTCGGTAAAAGTTGTGAAAAAAAAAAACTGTTTAAAAAATATCGCATTACGTAATAAAATTGTTTCTAAGCTGCACGTCATGCAAGAACCATTAATCCACTGCACGTTGCTCAATTTATAATCAATTTAATTTATCTAACTCGTGTACTGTTACTATCGCCTTCATAAATCAATGTAAACAATTTAATATAAAATAACGTTTTCTGCAGTTTCTCATTTCATTATCAGATCGTTTAAATAAAGGATCAAAACACCGGTACAGCCTTGATAATAGCAAAATAAAAGCAGCTCGGAGCATTTAATTTTAAAATCAAATGATATTTACCGAAACTTGTCACTAACAAAAACATATCACTCACTCGACTCGAACGCATCCTCTTCATCCGCCAAACAAAAACTGCACCTTATTATTTAAGTATCTGCCTGAATATTTAATCCCCGCTCGCTAATCCTGTTTGCGTAAACCTGTTAGCAGCACGTCAAAGCAGCGCAGTATTAAGTAATTCCGCGCGACGCTTGTCCACTCGACTTTTTCATCCGGCGCGTACATACGGAAAAAAAAGAAGCTACGGGATCAGAGTCACCCGCGCATACGTGTTTACGGGTGTACACATGTCGCGCGCTTGGAATCCGTCCAGGCATCGACAGCATCTGAAGATCGGCTCGCGCATCATTTATCACGCCGGCCGAGCAATAACGCCGAGAGGCTCGCGCGATCCATTAGTATTCCGCGCCGTCGCCTGCCACTGACTTTTACACCGCGCGTTATAATGGCATGATACACACGGCGGGCCAGTCTGTATATACGCCGGCTTCGTGTATCGCTTGAGCAACCCGCCGTAAGGACGTTAAACTCGGCAGCTTTACGGCAAATTGGCCGGCCGTATTTAGTCGTTTAACGCCTGGCTCGGGAGGTCGTTTTGTAATTATCATTAATTCTTTAACGTTGCGTAAGGAGGAGGCCTGGCTGCTTTTGCCGCGCGTCGGTGATTGGATTTATCTGTCGGGGGGAGAGAAACTTTTTACTCGCGCGCACTTTCCTCGCCGGGGCTTTGTATATGCGTTTTCGTGTTCCATAAGCAAAACTTTTGGCGGGAGGGACTAGTTAATGCAGTTTGGGTGGCGCAATAAAAGCTTTTGTTCACCGGCAGGCAGATGCATACCTCAACCGAAACTTTCTCCTTGGGATCCGAATTTTTAGAGCGGAATATGTCCAATGTTGTAAACTAAATATTAGAAAGTACAATGTTTAAGGTAATTTTCGCTCTCGAGCGCTAAATCGTTCGATCAATTCCGTAATTCTTCTCGGTAAGACTTGACGCACAAAATGAAACATTACGTTTTCTCATTACCGAATGCATCAATATTAATGGCACGTACGTATTCTTATGCTTGCAGCTGATTTTGTTACAAGTTTAACTTTTGCATTTTACACCGCGGCAGAATTACCGCTTCAGTGAGTCATCTGATATCGCGTGTATTTTCAAAATTCCGATAAACAGGAACTTTACACAAAAAACACGCGTTCGAAAGCGAGAAAGGTTTTTTTTGATTCGCGACATAATGCAGAAAATTCGCGCTATTGTTTACCTATCGATTAATCAGAGAGTGATTTCTGGTCTCGGTCGCGTCCGCAGGCCATTAATCAATGCCAACGCGAGCCGGCATTAAAAACTCCAACAAAAGGAAACGCGGCGACTCATAATCCGAGATTAACCCACATGGAGCAACTCTTTCAGCTCGGCGTGCATATAAATCCGTGTTTTTTTTCTTTTTCTCTTTCCTCGTGGCTCTCCAACGGCTTGTTCTCAACTTTCCCACAAGTGACTCTCGCTCCTCGCCGTCTCCGGTCTCGTACCGACACGCCGTCGTTTCCAGCGTCGTCGGGCGCGTCGCGGGCAAAAATCGCGGAATGTCATAGGATCCCCGATGTTGACGTAGGCTAATGAAATGCGGCGCGCGCGCTGAGAGAGCGTCGGCGGATGATGTCATCGCGCTCTCGCGCCCGACTCGCGCCGAGAGAGCTGTCAGGTGTCTCGGCAGGCAAATTTACGCCGCGCGCAACTTTATCGCGCTCTCTCCGTCTTACCTCCCGCATAAAGAGATTACGATTCCGCGGCGCACAATCGAAATCGCTCCCCCACCCCCTTCCCCCTCCCTCCGGCTTCGAGTAATTTACGAGGGCGCAAAGTGCGTTTTCGAACGGGTCTCCTCCATAAAACAAAGATAAATCAGAGGGAGAAACGCCGCTCACCGCGGGCTTTCCTAAATGAAAATCAAATTCGGATCTTTGGGACGAGTGCCAGGGAAGTAGGTCGAGAGCGGTGCTTGACAAATTGCTCGCTCCGCCGGCGCACTTCCGGTGCTTGCGCCTGCGCGCGGAGAGAGAGAGAGGGGCTGTTTTTTTCGCCCAGGTGCCCGGAAAAAAAGGCCGAGATAAGCGTGGCTGTGCTCGATTAATTACGTAGCAACAAGTGGCTGGGACCCTCTCCGAAAATCCAGCGCGAAGAAAGAAGTGTATATACTTGTTGCCGCGCGGCGGGAGAGCGCGGCGGCGACTTCCGGTCGCGCGGCCAGGCGCAAATAGAGCTCGATCGCGCTTAGCGCGCTGCCAAGTTACGGATTTAGAAGTCGCCGTAATGTTTTGTGTGCAGAAGCTAATAGTCGCGGGAGCCGAGCTGTTTCCTCGTGAATTACTATTTCCGTACGGAAAAGGGAGAGAAAAGCTTTTTAGCGCGCGATTATATATGTGAAAAAAAGGCGCGCGACCCCCTTTGAAAAAGCGGCGAAGCAATCTGGGCGTATACCGGCTCGAAAATGCCTTATTAAATAATTCCGGTAAACGGCTCCACTCGGCGAACTGCTGACCCGAAGATTTCGCGTGTATAGTGACCCTCGTGTGTGCGCACGACTCTTTTGACCTCGAGACACGACGGCGGCGGCGGCGGCCGCCGCAAAGGAACGTTTTCAGCTCTCGCCTCTCGCTGCTCCTTCCTGCGGTACTACGTGTATTTCGACCGGCGGCTCGAAAATTAGAAAACCCGGCCTGCTTTGCATCCTCTCGAGTCCTTTGTTTAAAAGAGACGAGATCCGAGGGGGGAAGAGAGAGGAGATAAGGCGCCGCTGGAGGGTCACGAGCGATCGCGGATTTGTTGCTCTCTCGACGTTCCGCCGCGGAGGTGGAATAATGAATTTGCGAAAAGCGAGCGAAACCGAGGGGTTTTTGCGGGTTCGTTTAAGTTTTATAAATTGTAATTGAAGACGGATGGAAGGAGAGCGGATTTTCTACGGAAATCCCATGAGAGAAACGCGTTCATTCTGGAGAGGTCTTCAATTTCACTTCAGTTACTCGAGACACTTTGTGAGAGTAAAGCATTATTATAAAGAGAATTTTCAAAGCAGTCGTATGAAGATTTTCTTGAAATGGAGTTTCTTTGCGAGAACGTTACTGATGAATTCGTGTTATTCTGACCTTTTGAAAATTAATAAATACGTACTTTTGGTAAAATCTAAATACATTCAAATAATTTTGTTTTATATTTATTTACGTTTGAATTTAAATAGACGATTCTATTCAGATTGTGGATTAATTAAGCACATTTACAAGAAATTTGTTAATAATTTAAATGCTATACCGGATACTTTTCAAAATGTTTCATTTAAATATAAATGATCCTGCATTATTATAATAATATTATATTTTAACTAATTTCTTGTACATTATTTTCATTATTCACTGGTTTATATTGTATTTAAATAACATAATTTAATTTTATGAGTCCGAAAAGGCTATATAATAATAATCAGTTAAACGTTAAAATATTATAATATAAAATAATCGATTCGTTTACATAAAGGACTTTTAATAGGAGAGATTATTCTTAGTAGTAACTTTGACAAAATAGTAGTTCGAATTGGTCCTTACAAGGGAAGCAAGACCGTGCCGTCTGTCTGCAGAGAGAGAAGTCTAATACAACTTAGCAAATTGTACCGTTAATGTCCAAGACACGTAATAAGATTGAAAATTTTAGTAGAACATTTACCTACATTTGAATTCATAAAGCATAAATTTTTACTGTAGGAAAATACTTGAACCCTTCTGGCCGAATCAAGAAATCTGCATTTAGTTCAACGCTTAAAAAAATTTATCTCGATCAAATGCAATAAAAAGGCGAGCATCCAAAGTCACGATTTACCAGCCATAAAAAAACATTCGTTCCGGAGGTATCAGAAATCTCGTGACTCGATAGTTACGAAATCGCGCCGGGCCATAAAGAAACTCCCCTTCTCTCTCGGTCGCGAGAGGCATAAAATCCGACTCTCTTGTATATCAGGAAGCTGCGCAGCTCCATCGGCTTTTTCTATAAATAGGCACGGAGGACTCTCGCTTGCACCTGAAGCCTTTTTCTAAACTCGGCGATAAAGCAAGGAGCCGCGCGCCCATAAAGATAGCTCGGTATTTCGCATTACTCACGAGAGCCGACAGCTCTCGACGTCGATTAGGCAAAAACTAATTGTGTGCGTAAGCTGGAAGCGGTTCGCCCACGCGCTCGGATTATCGAAAAATCTCTCTCTCTCCGGCCGGGCCGCCTGCCTACCTGCCTGCCTGCCCGTCGCGCTCGATGCTTAATCGGACGGTGTGTCCGCTCCTGTTAGCTTTGATTTACAAACTCGATTGCGACGCTGTCAAAACGCCTGGCTGTTTAGCGATATTTACTCGAATTTAGAGAGAGTGTGACTCCGGCGCTGCTGATAGACAGACACTGCGGAAGGTGCATTTGGGGGGTCGACTGAAAATAGTGCCGCTGCAGGGAAACGTCGTTATAACAATTGTTTGCTTGCCGTCGTAATGACTTCCGGGATTTCGGATGTGAGTTCAGCTCTGAAAATTAAAGTAAATCCACTTGCGAATTTTCGGAACTTACAACTGTTTTTACAAGATTAGGTGCAATTTGAATTTCATACTTTGTCGTGCCAAAACATACTAATCAAAACATCCGTCCAAGCTGATGCCGGTTAATAATTAGCATTATCAGATTCGTATTTAACTGTGAAAGGATGACGTATGTTTTTTTTGTACCGCGTACACATGTAGATATCAGGTGTGATAGATGACCATATTATAACTAGAACTGAATACTGTGAAGCACTTTGACTAATCTGATTCGAAACTATATATTAAAGACTTTT
This sequence comes from Ormyrus nitidulus, assembly GCA_900474335.1. Classification (NCBI taxonomy): domain Eukaryota; kingdom Metazoa; phylum Arthropoda; class Insecta; order Hymenoptera; family Ormyridae; genus Ormyrus; species Ormyrus nitidulus. The sequence continues at coordinate 26,073 of UCOL01000521.1, forward strand.
TGCTGCTACTTAAAAAATTGTCCGTACAGTTTTCCGACTACCACTAAATAAACTAGACATTAAACATGCTCTCTGAAAGTAAATAGCGCTCTAAGTAAAATGGTTACGTTCCTAATAAATAAGCCCATCGTTATTCAGTTTACCTTTCTGACTAATTGCTTATTTTACGAGGTCGATTTACAACCTAAGTCGATGTTGCGTAAATTTTCTTTTATTTGGTTTTGTTATACATTAGATGTCACTACACAATAAAATTAGTCACGTTTTCAGTCTTTAAGACGTGTTCCAACATACAATGTCTACCTTATATAGTTAGTCCCCTTCTTAGTTAGAAAACGTAAAAACCAACATTTTCACATTTTACCTTTTTTGTTACATTAAATTTTTGTTGCATAATTTAACGAAAAATTTTCTAAATTCGTAGCACCATAAAAGCAAGGCACGAGAGTACTTATTTTTAGTTTCTAAGCCCTCGTCCTTACAATATTAGCCAGTTTTGTAAATTTTACTGGTACCCCGGCAGCGTAACGCTCGCTTACAGCTGGCAGCCGAGTGGTCTAGAGAATGTTCCGAAGCGAAAACAAAGGTAGTAAAGATAAGCTCGGAATTGTTGATACTTCTCAAAAGCCAAAAGCTTACTTCACTCAAAAAATATGCCGGGCTAAAAATAACGAAAAAAAAATAGCCAATCGAACATGTCGCCTCGAAGAGTCGAAACGGATATATTGAATTGCAGTTCGAAATTTCGCTGCACGACGTAAGCGGTTTTAGTCTCGGCGAACTAAAAATATGTGGAGAGAACGAGTTACGTTAGTAATATGACTCAATGTTTAAAATGAGATCTTCGCATATTTGCAAACAGGCGAGCGGAGCCGCCTCGGCTTCGATAAAGTACCGCGAAATCACTTTAAAAAAAGCGACACCTCGCTAGTTTTTCCAGGCGGCTCTTTCAACACCTATACAGCCGAACGAACATCCGCCGATCGCAAAGAGCGATTTATCGCCAATTCCGCGCGCCAAACAATCGGAACATAATTAAGCCGTTGAAGCGTAAATGAAATCTTTTCTAAGCGATAATCCGCAAGCAAGAAGTAACCTGACTAAGCGAGCTCGGAGAGCGAGGAAACTACGAGTATTGTTTCGCGTGCGTTCATGTACTTAAGCGGAATCGCTGCAGACGCGGCGTTTTAAAGCTGGAAACTCGCTCGCTTGTGTGTGTGTGTGTGTGTGCGTGTGCAAACTCTGAGATAATATTTGCGCGCCGAGTCTTGACAGATCCGACACTTAATTGACTTGGCTAGAATGGAACTTTTCGCGAATTCCCATTGTAATACCGACGGAATTGAAACGTCTGGGGCTCCGCAACCGAACGGAGATAGATGAGAAAACTGTATACCTTGCCGGTGTGCGATTTTTCATGCGTGCGAAAGTGCGAGAAGTTTGCTTTTTTTTAGCCTTTTATTCGAGCGATTTTGTCGGCATTGGCGTTATTTTTTTTTTTTTTTTTTTTTTGGGCGTTTTATTTGCGCGATGTTTTCAGGGAATTGCATATGTTTTATTTGCGCTAGACTTTCTACACTGAGAGAAATGTTCTACTAGAAATTACTATACTTTTTAGCAATGAGTAGGCAAACTTGTATTACCCTAAAAATGATTATACTATGTACTAAAATTTAATACAACTATATCAATTTTCTAAAAAGTATAATAATTTTTAGTAGAATATTTCTCTCAGTGTAATAAATACTTCACACATATATTAATTGTTTATTTGGCCTGTGCGCTTCATTATTTTTAAAAGTTTTCATAAAACATTGCTGTTCCGAGAAAATAAATAAATTATATTTACATATTTATTATTTCACGAAAGATTACAGTTGGAGGCAATGTATACACAATAAACTAATTCCTAAGAAAGAATGAGTGCATTTATACTAAGAAAAAAAAACGGTGAAATAACGAGGGTTGAGGTGCATTTTATTTGCAGACTTTTCCAGTACATAGGTGAAGACCTTATCGTTCAGTACAGTCGAATGGTTCGCTTATAATTGCCTTAAAAAAGAATGCAGTCATTTCTGAGATCGATAAATTTAATTCTATTTTTAAACAGAAACAATGCCTTTAAAAATACCATGCATTTGAAATTTATAATTAGTTAGAAACTCACTTTTTTTTTTAAACTGTAACGTAAATTTAGTTTATTTATTTATTATATAACAGAGCATCATAATCTTCAAAAAATAATTTCGCCAATTTCTTTCTGTTTCAGCGGAAAACGCCAGAACGCATCGTCGGGGTTCAGCGAGGTGGGACGACTGAGCCTTGGATCTTCCCCCCACCCCAAACACGCAGCGAATGAGAGAGTGAGAGACAAAAGCAGAGAAAGTGAACCCCTCCCCAAGCGAGTGTCAAAAAAAACCCCAATTACCCGTAACAAAAAAAAAAACTCGAAAACCCGTGCGTGCATAAACGAACTAACGAAAGAAAAAAAAAAGAATTCAAACGATCGAACAAACGAACGATGAGAGTTCGCCGTTGATTGTCTCAGTGATGTGCTTGTAACGCAACGAGGAAGAGAAGACCAGCAGCAGCAGCAGCAGCCCAAAAATGGCCTCCGCAGCAGCCAGAAGCCGCCGCCGCTTAGCAGCGATCCTGCTCCTCTTCTGCCTTTTTGGTGAGTCTGAGCTTTTTTCTGAGCTTTTACTCCGTCGAGGGCCGCCGCGCCCTCAAGTATCGCGTTTACGCTCCGAATATTCGGATGCCTGCGCGCGCTGCTCTGCCGCTCTTTTTATTAGAAGGGTTTTTATTAGAAGCGCTCGTTGCCTGGTTATTACTAATGTAAAGAGGGACCGAAATTTTACGGATGAGTTTTTCAGGAAAATTGTAGCAATTTTTTTAAATGCTTCAAGTTGTGTAAGATGTAAATGCAGGCTTGTTTTATCATGAGTCTGTTTCTGGCAGCAATTCACAGGTGTCCGCAAGGGAGCGAAAATCTAGCATGGAATCGTGTAGCGCTTCCAATCTATTTGTCAAGCTGTCTATCTATACATGTACAAAAGATGTCCAATTCGCCTATTAACTCACTCGAAATAGCTATGGGTTGCTTTTTCATTCGCGTGTGCCAAATTTGAATAGTTCGTTTCGATCAACTGCGGATATAACATGGCCTATATTTTTCATATTGTTTACATAGACTTTACAAAGTTTACATAAATGAAACGAATAGGTTTAATAGAATCCCAGTTACATAAAGAAGCAAAATGCAAAAATCTTCTAAATCTTTATAAAGATTGTAGCTTGGTAAAGGTCGCAAGATGACTGTATAACTTAATCCAGTCTAAAAAGAAATGCACAGTACTTGTCAGGAACGAACGTACATCTCTTAGACATAAGCAATAAGATGTTATGAAACTTTGAAATAATACAAAGTCTCAGGCAATAAACAGGGTATTAATTTTATTCGACAATTTTTTTAAAGATAAATATACATTGTATCCGTACCGCACTTCGTATCTATTCATAGGTCTTTTAAAAAATAAAGTGAATGAGCAAATACTGTTATAAAAACTTGTAATTCGTCTCCTCAAACAAATGTTTCGAATGATTGACCTTTACGATAAGAATTTATGTACCAAGTTTGAAGCTGATCGGCTAAACACTCCCGAGTTGGAAAACTTTTATACCTTAAATATTTACTTTTGAGATAAAATGAGTTTAAATTTTCGATATCAATGTAACCTACACACTTGAAAGAACTTTCACAAATTTCTTGCGTCAACTTTATGCCACTTAATTGCATAAAAAATGTGTTTTCTACAAAATTTAATAATCGTCTTCGAAGAATTCCATTTATTTAGCGAAAGTTTTAATAGATTTTTCCGTTAAGTATTTCAAACCGTAATGATTGACTGTAAAAGTTTATAATAACTAGGCATAATTCAAGAAAATTAATTTCAAAGTTGTCAGATGACTAAAATTTTACAAACGTTCTGGAGAAACTATGAAAGTTGAAGAACATCCTTAAGATTCCACTGTGAACAAAAGTAAATGGGAAATTTGTAAATTTACGAAACATTGACGTGTAGAAACATACACAAACAGCACTGTGCATAAACTTGATGAATTAAATTAAACAATTTCACTAATCTATAAAATTATCAAATTATTATTGAACATTCGTTCAAAGTAAACGATGCCGCAAACTACTTTCAGTCAACTTTAAATGATTGAATTGAAGGTAACCTGGATACTTACTATACAGGAAATTGACTCCACAAAGGAAGCCCGTAATTAAACTTCATCCACTTTAATTCAAACATTAAATCTGCATCAAAGCGAAAAACCGCGTTAAAAAAGTTTAACAAAAACGTTAACGACTTTTCAGACAGTTCGACAAGTTACGTTGACTTTGTACCCCACCGTCCAAATTCACTTATTTACCAATTACGCCACGATTTTTTGACTGCACGCATTTCGCTCGCTTTAATGCAGCATCGACCGGCGAAAAACGGTTAATTATCTACCTGCGAAACGACTGCCGAATGAGAAGCAAGTTAAAATTACGTCGGTCCGATTTTGAACTCGGTCCAAAAGCCGCGCTTTATCATTGTCAAAAACCGCGCTGCATAATTACGAAATTCCGCGGCAGTATATTTCACGCTCGCGCATAATTTTTCAATAACTCGGCCCCCCCCTCCTCCCGAACCGGCGGGAATCCCGACGGTGCAGAAAAAGGAATACAAGCCGCGGACAGGCCGCCGCGTCGTATCACAATGCAGGCCGCAAAGTGCGCGGCGCGCAATTGCGCGTCACAGTGCAGAGCGGCGCGACGGAAATACCCGCGAACTCATCTTCCGAGTACGGACGGGGGCCCTTTTAAGGCTGCGCGACCGTATCAACTTTGGCTGACCCACTTGTCCGCGCGCTTAGAATCGATTCGACTCGCGGCTGCGGTTAATTAATCGGGCAGCCGGTTTCCGGAGAGAGAGAGAGAGAGAGAGAGCACCGCAGATTCAATGTCGAGTTACCCGACACTTATTGCGCGCATAACTTACTGCGCACCTCCCCCCGGGCGTAAATTTCCCCCGTCTTTAAGTAAATTCCTCTCCGAGCTTTGCATGTCCGGTCGCGGCGGCGGGGGGGAAAAAATAGACGAGCCCTGCGCTCAACTCGCAAACGAGATTGATCGACAGCTGGGAAAGAGCCGGGAAGAGAGCAGTTCCGAGATCTCTGCCAAGACTGGTGAGCGTCGAGGTAGCCGGAAAATTATAAGGAACAATCTTTCGCTCGTGGTTATTTATGCGTTCGTGGTACAATGAAAGGCATAAACTCTGATAGAGCGTTTATTGTTCGTGGAAGGTTGAATTTATAGATAAGGACTTTATTGATCTACGCGGACAATTCTTTTTATTGCCCTCCGCGGTGGAATGAGAATTTTTCAATCGATCGTTCGGGCTCTGAAAAAAGATTTCATTATGAGCCGAGTGTTTTATTGCCAAGGAGTCGCGAATTAATGAGCACCTAGCCGTTTCATTGCTATTTTTTTTTTTTTTTTTTTTTCAATTTACAATAAAAAAGTAGATTAGGTTGTTTCCTGATAGTGCAACATTCAATTAAACTCTTAAAAACTACTCCTGCTCGTACCGTTTTAAAATTCAGGGCCGCGTTCATGAATTATTGGCGAATTAATCATTCTCAAGAGCGGCATTATTAATTTCCACGTTTTGATGCAGTTGCAAGGGATTTCAATTCGTTGGCCAAGATACAGGATTGCGCAACCTTTCAACCACCCGCGGTATGCAACAAAAGAAAAAAAACCAACGATATCTAATTACGTTGCAAAATCCGTCCGCCGTCGCAAACCAATTATTTATTTAGTATTCAAGCGGACACGAGCTCATTAATTGTAAGATCCCGAGCGCGTTTCGCGCATTCGGATCACGTTCTGCCGAACAATGTACCGTTTGACAGGGCATTCAGGTGCAGTAAATGACCGTCCGGTTAGCTGCGCGTACGTACACTCTCTTGCCCAACGCGATTCCTCACGCACGGCCGTTTTTCATCCGCGTAATTGCTCCTCCCACCCGCGCGCAGCTCCTCCTTTCTCGAAGACGCGACTCCTCCGCGCCGTAATACTATAAAGCTTTCCGCGCGCGCGAGAATTCGCCGGGGCGAGAGAGAGAGCGCGATGTCGAATTGGGCCGCCGCGCGTTTATGAAAATTTGATGGAGCGCCCGGCGCGAGGAGAATTGCATTTAATATTCGCGAGACAGGCCCGGGGGGTGGTGTTCTTTCCTCGGGGAGACGACTGGGAGCTGCACCGCTCGTCGGGGAGAGACGCTCGAAAATGCGGCGTCTCCAGCTTTTGGAGAGTTAACGTCGAGGCTGATTATCTCCGGCGGCGGCTCCGAATAGACCCGGCTTTTTAAGGTCGCCTGGAATTTTCTTCCGGACTGAATATTGCAATCGATTTAGGGGAACCTTATCGGGTTTGAGCGATGGCTCTCGCGAAAGGTTTGCGAGATTAGATATCTTATCGTTCGAGTTTTTTTAAATAATGCACTCGCGATGCGAGCGATAGGCGACGCGTGTAATTATTGTTCTCTTTTGCAATGCCGACGAAGGAGATATTGCCAGGCGTCTGCGGTCGTTTGGTTTTTTTCCCAGTTATTATAATCGGTAGCGTAAAACTCGCGATTATGGAATTAAAAATAATAAACCTACTTAAACTATTATCGTAATGCTGAAGCGGCTAATAAATTTAATATTCAACGTTTCAGAGATATTTACAGCGGAAAACGATGTTTTATTACATATTTATTGTAATTACGGTTTTACTACTTTTCTGTCATATTTTCATAGCATTTTATTTACAGCGACGTTAAAGCAATGATTAATGCAAGAGAACTCGAGTCTCCCTCTGCAAATTCATTTATTTAATAGACCGAGGAGAGCTAAAAAAGAAAACAATCTCTTTACTCGCCAAAAACTCGTTCATTCCAATCGAATAAATGAATTTTCGCCGATCTTATCAAATCTTCCTTGATCAATCGGCGACTGACACAGTTCCAGTTTAAATTTCCAGACTCGTCTGACGTGCCCTTATTAGCACCCAATTGACGCCTCGAATTCGATTTCCGCTTCTCGGGAGCAGCAGCAGCAGCAGCAGCAGCAGCTCTCGGCGCACAAAAAGGCGCGGGGAAGAAAGAGGCCGGGGAAAAAAATCATCGATGAAAGGTAGAAAGCGAAAATTGAAAAGTACGGCAGAGCCAAGGCGAAGACGAAGAGCAAACGGAGCGGGGCGCCTTCTGTGTGCGCAAGTTCGCTCGAACGTTCCGATGATATTTGACCTTTGGCTGCACACTTAGTTAGCGCCTCCGCCCCTCCCTCCCCTCCCCCCCCGCTGAATTAGCGGCTCCGAACGAAGTAGGGTCAAACGCGGTTCAAGTGCGCGAGCGAGCCGAAGAATTTCGTGTAGACCGATCGATACTAATATCGGCGTACGTGTTGTTATTTGGCCTTGAAAGCGCATCGCGCCCGAGAGAGTTCTCTCGGCCTCCTCTATATCTTGGCTATTCCGCGCGGATGGCTCTCTCGCGTGCCGAGCTCTCGAGCGCGGCCAGAAAAGAGCTTAATTGATAGTTGCAATCGGATGCCCCGACCGAGTATCGGACCGAGTCCGTATTGCGGAAAGAACGAGAACCTTGCTGATTTTATTAACGCCGAGGATTGGGTGAATTTTAAAGTATTCGCCGAATGCGTAACGAATTATTTAACGATTTTAAAAATCGTTTAGACTACGTATACTTTTAGGAAAAGAAAAGTAAGCGAGGAAAAACGCAACAGTTTTAAAAGAACTGCAGAATCAGCTGAATAAAATCTAAATCTGAAATTTAAAACTCCCAAGTGCATCCAGTCCAGTAAACAGAATCTAAAAGGTTGCATTTATTTTTCTTAAGCCAATAGAATAACCTCAAGGCCTTCCGGATTACTGGCGAATGCGGCCGGGGGGAGATCAAGCGTTTTCTCTCCGTTTCATCGATATACTCGGGGAATTTCCAGGCGAAAGTTTCTGCGTACAGCCAATATCGGGCTCTCTCTCTCTCTCTCTCCCCCGAGTCGATTGTCTTCTTTGCGGGTTTCGAATTTCAGAGATGGTCGATTCATTTGTTTGGACGCCGGTCCTCCGCATATACATACACACACCGTGCACGCTCGAGCGCTTGCGCAATCCTCGTGAAAGTTCGCGCGCGCGCGAGCCGGCCGAACAAGACTCTCGAGTGTCGCGTTATATACAAGCTCACCTTCGTACACAATGCATTCTCAGAAATAGATATGTGTGCCTTCTTGCGCCGTTTCTTTTTTCTTCTCTTTTTTTTTTCTCGCACCGCTCGGAATATTTATAAAGCCCCGCTTTTGTAGCGCGCGTTTCGCAAGGATCGCCAACAAAATCGAGAGGTATCGCTTTCAAAGCCCGCCTTGTTATTCTAGAAAGTCGAAAATTGAGTTGTCCGAGTTGATTTGGGTGAGACGTATCGTAATCGTTGTTCCATTGTTCATTCGTCGGAGCACCGAGTGTTTGCCTTGGAGGAGAGCGAAGAGCCCCGGGGAACAATATTTTTCTTGTAAAATATTTATATTGGCCGTTTTTTCGTCGACGATAACGAAAGCGTCCGCGACGCATCGAATTATTAAAATTTATTCTAATTGCTCCTAAACATTGTTTCCAAAAAGATCAGGCCGTATACGTTTCGGGCTGTCCAAACAGCGTTTTTTCAACAATAATCCCGACTGACGGGTGAAGGTATTTTTATTTATTTTTTTGCAATTTTTCGCAGTCGAGTGCGGTGGGTATTTTCTTCTGGTCTGGCGAATAATGCAGAAATATTTTCAGCTAAATCATGAACTATTCATGGCAAAAACAAGGCGCAAAGCGGCGGAGCAGGGAGAGAGAGAGAGAGAGACATTGCAGGGCATAATTTTGAAGTCATGAATACCGAAGAGGTCGAGTTCTCGGCTTCCCAGCCTATTGTTTTATGGTTCTTTCATCCTGTCAACTGTCACGCGCACTTCATCAAGTGCGCGCGCGCGCCCAACACGGCCAATTATCATGATTCGAGCTGCCGCTGCATCGCGCCAGAATTCACTTGTCGCCGTTTCGTCACATATCATCGCGAATAACGTCAGAGGAGCGACTTTTTATTACAGCGGCCAACATCCGTATTATGCGACTGGCGGATGACGGCGGCGGCGGGGGCTTTTGACGCGCCGGTAATTGCTGACGAATAGCGCGGGAAAGTTCATTACTCGCTCGCGGGGAGAAAAGTTTGCTCCTTGGAAGGAGAGAGAGAGAGCTTCCTTCGACTTGGTTGCGCGCGCACAAAGTTTCAATTGATGTGTAAAACTCGATTCCTCGGCTATCGGCTTTACGAGGGAGCAAGTTTTTATCCCGGAATAACTTAAATCGAGGCGGACTTTATGCGGTAATTACGCGTATAAGCAAACGATACGAGTGAAATGTGTAATGCCGGTAATGGCCGATAATGCCTCGAAAAACATCGGTACGCCGGGATTCCGTATTATAAATCTGCCAGGGATGTTTTTTCCCTATCTGGACACTTTTATTTCGAGATGACTTTCCTTTCCCGAGTCCCGAGTTATGCGCCGTAGGTTTATTGCACTCTCGCCGAAGATAACACTCTCGCTATTTGCACTCTCCGGCTTCGTCATCAATTTTTAAAGCATCTCGTAAATGACAATTGATTTTCGTGACGTTTACGGTTAATTAGCAGTGAATTACAATCTTTTTTTAGCTTCTCTTGAAGCGTGACCGCAGAATCCTTTTAAAACTAAGCCTCAAAGTGTATATAAAGTCTGTTTTGTTGTTCCTCTCTTGGATGCACAATAATGGTTGTTTAATTCTGATCGAATCATCGGTTTATTTTAGGAAAATGTGGCAATCCTTTCATGCTTATATAATAAAACCAATTATTTTTCATTTTAGTTCTCTTTTATAACTCGCATTAATTCTAATTGCGGGATCTGATGATATTTAATTTTTTTTAAACTGCCCATTATTTAGTTTATTTATAGAAGAGTACAGTTTTGAAAACATCAAAACAGTTATATAATCTACATTCATCCGTTTTTTCTTTAACACTTCAAATAACTCGAGCAATAAAGTCAATTAGGAAAACATATTATAAATCCATTATCATCACTTCTTCATCTCCTACTGTATGAATTATTAATATGGATAAAGGATACAATTAGAGATAAAATAGTTTTCAAATAGCCTATTATTTCACCCACACAGTAAAGGTTTTCAGTAAAGTTAAATTGCAGAAATTTAATTAACCCATCTTACGTGGACGGACGTCTATTCCCAACAACAACGAGCGTTTACTTAATTAACCAGCAATTTACCCAAGCCACGCGAATATCTTAATTCAGGTTGACGCAAGCTTCCAGTCCAAACAGCATTATATCCCGCTGCAGCTATTTAGAAACACGACGGCTTATTGTCATCGATGGCGGTAAAAAAGGCATCATCATTAGTGATCCAGCTTGTGTGCGAGCTCGTATACATATGTATACACATCGGCGTCTCTGCCTGGCCTGGCGGCGTGATTCAGGTGTGGGGGGGTTGCGTTATGGCTCGTGGCTATTGCCATTACACAAATTGACATAATTGTACACGCGGCTAAATAGCGGCCAGAACATGCGGATAGTGTCACGGCGATAGACACGTCGCGCGACCGCCGTCACGTCAGCTGCACTTATTATTATTCAGGCATTAATATTCAATAACATTCGTCGAGCGATCGCGAACAAAGTATTGCTGTATAGATATATGAGCGGGGATAACTCAACTGCACTTTATTTGCCCGTAATGAATATGCAAACTCACATAATTGCCGGGGATAGCACGAGATGAATTTCTGTAAACTGCAAGTTTTTGGAATTTCAGACATTCTCCGGATCTTGAGCTGCGCTGCTTATGTCATTAGTATTTAAACGAGGAGGGTAGAAATTTCATCCCTTCGTTCGAGTAATTTGTATCCTTATTACGATAATATTAATACGTTGCTTCTTTTTGAAAATAATTAAAATGTCAACAACAAAAAAGCTTTTATCGAGATTGAATAATTAATTTACTTCAATACCGTTTGGCTAAAAAGCGCCATTACATCAAGTATTGTTTGAACGAAAGATTTACGTAAAAAGTTAATGAAGAGACGTTTTCATCATGCTTTTAAATGAAATTGCGATTTTTACTATAACTATTTGCAATTACTCTAAAAACGATTACTCGTCAAAATCAGCCAATTAAAAGAAGCATTTTGTCTTTCAAATACTTCAATAACGTGGTATAAAGTTTACTCGAATGATTTAAATTAATGAATCAGAATTTACATATAATTTATGTTCGAGTTAGTGATAAATCGTTAATTTTATGCGCAAGAACAGCTTGTGCGTTTAGCTTCTTTATTGCTTCAAGTAAAGTTTGACCTAAATTAATTTAATAACCAAAAGCCTTATTCGACAAAGTGTAAATCTTAGCTCAAACAAGATAATCATTAATAATTCTGCCGACCCGTCTATAAATGCATTTTCTTAAATTTTAAATTCATTATTACTTTAATTAGCAATATTTTAATCAATTGCTACTAAGCCATCCATCTCCGCTTTATTGAGCATTGTTCGTTCGTGCCGCGTTTCACTAATTTATTCCGATACTATCTGAATAATAGAACATTCATTAGAAATTTCTATCAAAACAAATAGATTTAATACTATAATGTAGAAATATTTCTTTCGAGGGGATCAATCTTTTTAATTATCATTTACAATTAAATAAAAACAAAATACAGTTTCCACAGGCAGTCAGTTGCAAAGTAATCACATTAAGTTTTAAACCGCTTCGCTTGGCCTGACATGGCAATTTTATAAGAGAATAGTTACAAAATCCCACTTGGAAATACGTGCCAGTGACAACTCGCTTTAAATCTGGCAAATTAATCGTCCCCCTTTTAACAGCCAGAAATACCGATGTTAAACGTTAAATGGAGTATTATCGCTCGTCGGATATTTCAAGGTATTTCGTGGCCCGTTTTTGTTGCTCTTCCCGATGGCCCACTTTAACCCCGACAAATTCGCAAAATAGTCGTCGGGTCGTTAAACCTATTTAGAGGTGCCATTGGCATATGTAATGCCTATGCGCGAGTGCTTGCCAAAGTTAATCGCCGAGGCCATCGACGCCGCGGCAAGATTGAATACCTTCGCAGATTCCTGGCCGGAACATTTAGCCAGTGTTCTAGTTGGCGGGTAATCGTGGATAACCGAGGGATTACGATGGATCAGCTTTGAATAAGGTTCCCGTGAAATAGTTTGGAGATTCTCAACTGTTGCGTCCTTTCAGCTTCTAGTTTTATGTTCCTTGATAGAAATTTCTAGTTAAAATCTAGTTAAACTTGACGTTCTAGTTACAGTTCCAACAAATAACTGGATTTGGTTCCTTTAGATAAATTCCTGTTGTAAACTGAGAGAAACCGTTGGATCGATTAATACGAGCTATTCTTCTGCGGAAAGAATGTTACTAGAATTGAAAGACATTAACTAATGATCATAACCTACAAATATTCAAAATAGTTAATCAAAATCGTAATGATTAACTAACCAACAATTTCGGCTCAGTTAATCCAGTTATTTCGTCAACTGCAATAAGTTGGTTCTAAGAAAATGAGCTAATATCTAGTTTAAAGCCAACTTCTATTTCTGCGACGAATATTATAATGAAATTTTCTCGTCAAGTCTTCTTCGGTTGCGCAAGTCTAGCTATTTTTTATTTTAACGACTTGGGCGTTAATGTATTTTCTTTTAAAGCCCGGGAGAAACGGAGGCCGATGTTAATGAAAGAAAGCCGATGAAAAATTGTCCGTCGTCGTCGAAGTTATTCAATAGTTAGCGTTTGAGTTGTTATTCAAATTGACACAAACACTCGGGCGAACAAGACAAATACGAAGGATTTTTCAGACCGCATAAAAATGAGCCGAGAATAAAAGATACACGGAGGTTTGAATTTATTACAAGCGAATATAAATCGTGACCCGTTTTAAAAAGTGCTTTGCAAATTAGCTCGCGGATTTACTCGGAAGGCTGTCCGAAAATTAAACGAACCTTCCCCGCCTGCAGAGATACATTTCATCCCGCTTATTTCGCTAAATATCCGGGGCAATTATTGCAAACCGATTTTGCCAAATATTTTGTTATCGATTAAAGATTACAAGCGAAGCACGCTGAGATTTATCCGTTAATTCAGTGAACGCGTAAGTGACAGAGACGTTAATGTAACGGATTGCAGCAGCAGCAGCAGCCTTTTATTATGCACGGAGCACCAAATGGTATTTATTTCGAGCGTAATTGAAAATCGATTTAAAAATCGGTTAATTAACCCATTTGCCGGGCTCCCCGTTAACATCGGACACGACGTAAACGCGAAATTTCGTTTTGACGTATCGCTAATCTAATATAACGTTCAATTTAACGCTCACAATGGGCAATCATCTCGGCCTCATTGTCGCAACGAGAGAGAGAGAGAGAGGGAGAGGGCCGCGTGCGTATATAAATCTTCATTTAATCTCTTCGTCCATAGCTTCGCGTCTCTAATAATTAGTCGCTGTTCTGCCCCTCGCGCGATACAACAATAACGAGGGGGGGAGAGGAGCGCCTCAAAGGAAGCATTTCGCGCTACGCATTCCGGGCTTCCTCGGCTCGATTATGATTAATTCGCATTGCTGGAAGATTTAGCGCACTTTGTGCATGCGCCCCGGTGGAAATTGCGTTACGGTCGAACGCGAAATTTATTTAGCCGGAAGTTGGCGGCGGGGCTCGAAAATTTTGCCGGAGACGCGGCCGCCGTTTTATGGCGGAGGCGTGCAGTGACTGGACGATGTTTCGGCTTCTTATTGCCTTCCTCGAGGCAAAGTAAGCAATATTTTCCAATTATCTTTGCGAAAATTTACTCGGCGCTTGTTTGCGATAATGTATCGGGGTGAATCAGATTTAAAAGCAGATACTTTAGAGGTTGTCGTTAAATATATAATGCTCGCTCATTGGGAAGGTGGAAGACATTAAAAATAAAAAAGTGAGAGGAAAAATATTATTTTTATTTTTATCGGGATCGTGTATTTTTATGATATAAATTTGAAGCCAGTCAGATCTTTAGATTGTACGGAATAATATTTGGTATATGATTGGGCAAACGATAACTTTTAATCCACGACTCATCAAGACCAATATTTATTTGTCAGTCTGCAAATTATTAAAGTATAAAATTGAAAAAAAAAATTAAGAACTAAAAGAACATTTAATAAATGATTGAACGTCCTAAGATGAATAACCAGACTTCCTGGTCCTAATTTTAACCCGTAAAATTATTTTCCTTTTTCCCTCGTTTTAACGTCCCGTTTAACCATGTTTTTCCCTTCATCCAAAATCCAAACGAAATAAAAGAAAAGCACATGTGAACTCGAGCGTCCCGTAAAACTCGAGCACTGGCGATCACAATCGAGCGTCCTCTAATATTGTCCGAAAGGTATATGATAGTCGGTGCCCGGTCGTATCAAGCGAAGCGTCGCGCAATATTCTTCTCCTCGGCTCTCGGATTCTTCTTTATTTTCTCATTTCCTCCTCCTAGATCCTATAATAACCTCGAAAAAAAAAAATAATAAAATAAAGATTGCCGTCGGCGCAATCGCGAGTTCTCGCGCTCTAATTGTCTAATTAATTAATAAGGTGTCCAGACAAGAAATTCCGGAACTAGAAAAATTCCGGAAGGAGGACTCCTCCTCGTTTGTCCGTCGACAATATTTACCGAAACACGGACGGTCCGGCGCGCCACTTTCTTTCGATTTCTCTCACGTCTCTGGGAGTTTTCCTACAACGAGCGCGCTCCGCAGTCACCCCCCTCCGAGTGTCTCGTGAAGAAGAGAGGTTAGACACCCTTTGCGTTGGCCATTTGCAGCGGCCTCTCCGCTGCTCAGGTCCCCGGCTTTATTTCCGCGAGCTGCTCAGCTGCCTTTTTTTTTCCACGGAAATGATACCGCCGTAGGAAATGGCTCGCCTGTCGCTCCCGGCGAATCGTAATGCGGAAATTTAATTGCTTTCGGCCAAATGAAATCAAGTAATTGTTGTCTTGCTTAGAGTGATAAAGAATTCTTTTGGCTGGAAATAAATGGAAGCTTTTTTGCTCGAGAGCTTTCTCCTTTGCGACTTTATTTCGAAAATGGTATTAATAAATGTTAAATCGATTAATGCGTTGGAAATAAAACTGTGATCCCGTACGAGCTGTGTGGCGAACGCGTTTTTTCTGTTTTGCTTAAAAGTATCAAATTTCTAGCGGTTTTTTTGAAAAGTCTAAAACTTTCCGGCAGTCGATGGCCATAAAGTTAACGATTGTTGCTGCCTCCGGTAAAAACAAACGGGAAAGGTTTTTATAGTTTGCATATTTGGTTACTTCCGCAAGATTCGGTAGAATTTTGAAAATTTTTCAAATAAAAGCAGCTACTTTTTAAATCTCTTTTTTGGTAAACTAATTATTGTGTGTTATTTACTCCAAAAATGAATGTAATTACGATATATTGACTCTCGATTGATTGAATTTAACTGTTGAATGCTTCAAAATCTATATTGCAATACATAAAATTTCATCAAACAAATCAAATTATACTTGAACATTTTTATTCAAGCGTCAAATGTACAAAAATAAATTAAATAAATACTACAGAGAGGATCAGAATAATCGCATTATACGGCAAAAACGTGTACAGGTTTAATTCTCGAGACGGACGTTAATAAGCAGGCGAAAATAATAAACCCTAAAAAATCTAAACACCGATAGGATCAAAGGCTCTCGGGGATCGGCTGAGCGCATCAAAGTTTCCCCCCCTAATCCCGATAGCGTCGAAATTCGCTCCGACTAATTAAATCGGGCGAGCGTGTGATCCGGACCGGTCGCCCGTAAAAAAGCCGCTCCTCCGGCGGCAGATGTGTCGCTTGTTCGTCCTCCTCCTCCTCCTCCTCCTCCTGCTGCTCCTCTCGTCGACGTCACTCTCGGCGTAGTCCGCCGTCCATCTTATCCCCTGGCGCTTTTTAAAATGCAATAAAATCGCGTCCGCACACACACACACACACACACGCGCGCGCGCGCACGCAGAGCTCTGGGCGACGAGATTTTTACGCCCGTCCCGTTCTTCGTCCTCCTTTATTTTTTGCGCCTCTCTCTCTCTCCGTCTCTCTCGCTCTCTCGCGCGCGCTCGTAAAAATATCACTGGAATCTTGTTTACAGCGCCTCGCGCCTGCTGGAGAGCTGGCAAAGCGCTCGGAAATAATAATATGTACGCGCGGTGTATATGCAAGCGCGGGGGCTGCCGCCGCCTCTTTGCAGAGGCGACAAATAGAAAACGTCGACGTCGACGAGGAGCTATTGAATGTCGAGCTCATTTTTTTTTTTTTTTTTTTCAAACCCGACGCCGGACTTCGTCTCCGAAGACGTTAATTGTCGCCGCTTTTTAACGAGGACTCGCTCTCCTTCCGATAAAGTTTCGAAAAATAATTGCGAACGCGATTCGAATGAAGCTGGGCGAAACTATAAAGGTTTTGAAATAAAACGCATCGATCGGTGTTAAAAAACTCTTTATTGATTTTAGGAACGAACGGCGACGAGCTCGCCAAAGCAGTTCTCGGCTTCGAATTACTATCTTTATCCTCGCTTAAAGAAAAATGCCTCTCGCGGCAAGAATCTTTTTCTGAATGCATCGAGAGTCGTAAGAATATGTATTTTAGAACCTGTTGAATCTCGAAATCATTCTTGTCTCTTATTTATGGAATTCCTCTCGCTTTGAAAAGACTCTCTGCGTATACGAAAATTGAAATTAAAAGCAAAATGATTTACACTCGTTTGATGAAATATGAATATTTATACTCCATTGAGCGCCGTTCTTGAAATGGCGCCAGAGGACCGAATGGATGGCTCGGCGCTGTGTCAAGTTCAAAAGCTAACCTAAACCTCCTTACCGAATAAATCAGCCGAGCGAATTTATTCGGCGTCTAATTAAGGAAAAGCCGCACCGCGCTGAAAAATTGTCGCCTGCTTAACGATGTTTGACGGATATGCAAATCGGGAGCCATAAATCGGCCGGATTAAAATCGATACCTTTTTCGCCAAATCGATTTTGCTCATAAATTTTTACGAGCTCCCTCGTCGACGCTCGGCGCCTCGCAAGATAAACAAACCTTGGACTTGACTCTCTCTCTTTCTCTCTCTTCCCCCAACAGCCGATATACGTCACGAGGCGGCACGAAGAAAAAGCGGTAGTTACATTTATAATCTGGATCCGATTTGCATTGTCAGCTGATCCGATCGCTTTATTGGATCGGACCGGGGGCCGGAATTAGGACGGGCCGTCTCTCGGGAGAGACTCGCGATCGATTTTATTTTCTTAGCACTCGCTTCCCTCTTCCTTTCTTGCAGCTTTTCCCGCACTTTGTACACGCGCGTCGATATGCCTTTCGAAAAGATACTTCCCCGAGAAATGAGGCTTTCGCCAGGCGATAAAAATTACCTCCAAGCCTCTTAGACTCTCCGGGTATTAAAGTTAAATGCGAAAATTTTTACTTTCCTTTTTTTTTTCTTCCCCGCCTCGCGCTCCTCCGCGATAATCAGCTGCAATAATCGTAAAGGCTCGCCGCTGCCGCGGCGATTACGCTAATTTTTGTAATCGAGCCTGCTTTGAAGTTATTCCTAATGTTTTCCGTTACTCCCGATCCGAGAGAGGCGTATTCAATAAGGCTTTATGGAGATTGCTTCTTCAACTTCAATTTGAAAACCATTAAAATTACTCTGTTTCTTTCAAAAGTGATTTCCTTATAATCCACTTCGCCTCGTTTTAGCATTCGGCGAACTTTCAAAAACTTTCGGGATATTTTCATAATTTATTCATTGCATATTTTCAATGAACTCTTTTTTTTTTTTTTTATAAAGTGTCAATGTTTCTTTTGATAAAATTATAAAGTGTAATTTGATAAAAGGCGCTGAATGACGAAGCAGACACTGTACATTTAAAACGTGCACCTCCAAACAAAGTTTTTATCTATAGTCTCAATATTTATATGATTACGATTAATTCTTTCCTCATTTTTTATTTAAGTTTTTATTTAAGGAATGGTTGACACATAACCTTAACACACAATTGCTTAATTAATTACATTCTTCAATAATAAATATAATTTCTTTAGCCTGTAGGAAAACATGAATGAGCCGGAATTTAATCAAAGATACGTCGATATTTTAATAAAAAATGCAGCGGCTCCGCTTGAATTTTTTCGAGCCCGGTAAACTTCGTCAAAGGAGCAGCTCCGAAACGCTTTTTTAATAAACTGGCGGCCACTCTATCAGCTCCTAAATAAATGAAGCGATCAGCGGCAGAAAAGCCCTTTTGTCATATCCATTTTATTTATCAGCGGCTTGCGCGGCTCATTTCCAGCGCCGAGGACGCTGATGAGAGGCGGCGTCTCGGCGGTACTTTTTTTCAGCTGCCCTCGTCCCAGCCCGTCTCGGCGTCTAAGACGGCGATATATGCAAATGAAGATGTGCCAGGTGACAGCCCCGGTAAAAACTGCGATCCTCTTCTTCTCCGTGTATATATATATACACTCGCCGGCGCTCGTAAAGTCCTCCAGATATCTAAAAGTTTTTCCTACCGGGGGAGAATAACAGCGAGGAGCGGCGGCGGCGGCGGTAAAAAGAGCAGGAGAAAAAATCGCGCTGAAAGGAGGGGGAGCGAGCAGACGAGGATAATAATGTGGAAGGAGAGAAAGGAGCCGGAGAGAGGAACTCTGAGAATCACTGATAAGAGACACCGGTGTATAATGGACTAATTTGTACGGGACGTCTGAGTGTGATTTGTATCGTAAAAGTCGATCGAACTTTTTGCTAAATAATCTACATATTTATTGCGTTTTTATTCAATCTACCTTGAACCCTTTCGGGAAAAATCTCTGGATTCGATTATTTCCACTTTAACGAAGTGTGCGGAGCTCACATAAAGGCAAAAAAATATTTTTCCTAAATATTATAATAATTAGCAGTCTAAAATTTTAGTCGAGTAGATTCGAAGCAGCTTACGGGCCAGACTTTCCTCAACATTTAACATGTCCCTCTATTTATTCGCTAATAAACCGAGGCGACAGAGTATAAGCTCATTATTTACGCGGAATCGGAAAAACTTTCCTCGTGAAAGTCGCGCGGGTCATAAAATTTTTCTCGGCCGTTTCTTCGCGCGAACCAAACTGAAAATACGCACTATAAAGCCGTCAAAGCAGCAGAAACTCGAACGATATTACCTTCGGTCCGTAAACACCAGTTCTTTGAGCCTCGATACCGCGCGCGCTCCTCGGCGCAAAATAAGGGAAGAGCTCACGCTCCTATTTCGGGATTATCAGGAGCAGCGGAGTGCAGTCGGCGCGCAGGGGGGAAGCTCCAGGGTCCGCTCGTTATAACAGCTCGGAAGCCGGAGCTGCTATCGACGGCCCGGGCAGTAAATCGTCCCCGGGGCTTTCGGGAACGATGACGAGCTCGAGATATGCGGCTAAACTTGCCACTTGCTTACGCCCGCGCCTTTTTCTCATCTCTCTCTCTCTCTCTCTCTCTCTCTCTGTCGATATCGCCGCTGCTCGCCCCTTTGAGCCGTCAATTTCTCTCCCGGGAAAGAGAGAGAGAGAGAGAGAGAGAGAGGAGCGGCAGCAGCCTCGTCTCTCTGCTTTTTACGCGGCAGTCGGGCGATTTGCATGAGCCTCCGGGGCTGCGCACGGGCCATTAAGTCGACTCTGCGGGACACAATAATTATCGCAATAGCGCCGAGGACGTAAAAAGTGCGCCAACGGAGGAGGAGGCCTGCCGGTCGAAGGCAAGCCGGCAATTAGCGGGATATTGATCATTTAATCGGGGGGGGGGGGGGGGGAGGGAATACGGGTCAGTGATGCTCCTTTCTTTCGAGAGATCTCCCTCTCTCTCTCTCTCTCTCTCTCTTCTGCCTTGTGGCTCCCCTTTTCCAGGATCATATCGTCTTTTTGCGCCCGAGTTCAAGTGCACGCCGAGTTTCTGCGCCGAGTTGTTTTATCGGCTCGGTGAGTCACGAACGATGATATGTAATCAATTTATCCGGCGATTCTCGTTACATTCTTTCGCGTTTGGCGAATTTTAATTCAGACTGCTAAATTGTTTATTATTCATGGAAATGCAAATGTCCGAATTGTAAATAATCGAGTATATAATAAACAGTGAAATGACATTTTTGCGAGAACAAACAAATGAACTCCGAGGGTAACTAAAACGCGTCGCCACTTGATCCCTAATCTCCCCCCCAAGCGGAAACTCGGAAAAAATGCTCTCCAGCCGCGCGAGGGAACTCCAACGTCGAGGAGGTAAAACTCGGCGCGCTCGGCAGCCTTGGAAACGGACGTGGGCGGACAGCGGCACAGCCTCGTATTCTAATGGGCGACTTTCGCTCGGCGCAAAAATCCGCGCCCCGTCGAGTGTGTTTGCGCCCGCGAGCGCAAATATCGGAGCCGACACAATGCGCCGCGCGATGCGACGACGCGATAACAAGCCGCGAGCGCCGAGTGTTTGCTCGGAATCTAGAGCCGAGCTCTCTCTCTCTCTCTCTCTCTCTCTCTCTCTCTCTTTCTCTCTCGCTGTTTATGCGCCGAGACTGCGCTTTTAATTTAACCCCCGAGCCGAAGAAGGTACGAGGCGAACGCGGCTTTGCTCTTTCGGCGCATTGATTCGCTAAGGCTGCCGTGATAGCGCACTTGGCTCAGATGGTTTGAAAGCTAGGATTTTTACTTGTACTTGGTTCTTTGTACTCTCGGGCTTGCGTTATCGGAGCTATTGGAGATAAGTATGTGGGACAGTGGGTTTTCGCTCGATTTCACCTGTGTAGTTTTATACTTATTACAAGTTTCTGTGTCGTAGGAAAACGTACGGGTGGTGTTATAGTGTAATTCAGACGAGGAGTGCATTTTAGAAGCAAAATGAAAATAACAGATTTTTCGTTCATTATTTCAGACTGTCAATATTTATTCTTTTTAAAAAGATGATAAGCAGGAACGGAGAACCGGTTTACTCGAAAGAGAAAAAATGTCTGTCTATAATTACGAATTGAAAAAATAATTATTGAAACTAATTGATTGGAAATATCCTAGGACTGATTAAGCAGGTTATATTTGCGTCGATATCGAGAGTCAGCTGACAAGTAGAATTTTTAAGAGGCGGAATCGCCCCGAGTATTAGTCTCTAAATTCTTGGCTCATTACGAATTGGAAGTTGGCGGTCCGTTGTTATCGAGCCAGTAAAAGACCAGCATTCAACCTGCTGAAAATAAATAGTTTACTGCAGTCCGATAGTGTTTACGATTTATGGGTCGTATGCGGCTGACTCTCACTGCAGGTTATGCAGCTTCACGTCACATAGTAGTATTTCGTTTCGACGCATAATGTGTATAGATTAAATTAGGAACGGCAATTTTAAAACAGAGGAATGTTGAGAGGTAGCCAAAATTTAAGTTGAATTATGCAACTGCTTTGTTCGAATCTTAATGGCAGCTTTTAAGCATTCTGAGAATTGCAGTTTTAAATCTCAAGATTTTTATCGAACACTCGAAGAAAAGAAATTGTAAATTAACTTTTAAATTAAAGAAACGTTAAATTCCTGCACTAGACTGAATCGATAAATTACTATATATATATCCAACGTGGTATAATAAAGTCAGTTCTAGTCGATTTGCAAATTGATTTATAAGAAACAGTTTAAATTTAAATTCATAAAGCTGGTTCAAACTAAGAAGTATGATCGAAAAGATTAATCTTAACTGACGTTTTGTCCGTCAAAAATACCGTGACATTATCGTACCAGCGGTCCTTCAAAAAACGATATAAAAAAAGATTAAGGAAATTCGAATCCTCCAGTTTGAAATGCAGCTATTATACCGCAACAATAATGTCACTCATTTGCCGCGGTGTATTCTCAGAACAGCTTCTCCGAGCTTGAAATGCCGATAATCAAGCCCTGCATAAATTCTACTAAATTCGATAACTCGATGCAGCTCTCTTACGGCAGCCGCGACGTAATTCCATCGCGCGCATCTCTTCCCGGTATATCTCCTACCTTGCCCCCGCCTCCCTGCAATTGTTTAGCCATCTCAACGAGCCTGAATTAGTCTTCCCGGTACTCTAACTCGGCATCAACTGTCGATCGGCCTGGTTTCGCGAGCGATGACCCGCCTCGCTGCGTCTAAACTTGTTGCCCCGGTTACGCGCATATAATTAAGCGGCAGAGGCGCCGGGCAAGAAGTGCGCGTACCTACAAATTGTCCTCCATTATTCATAAACGGGGGGAGAGAGAGAGAGACAAAGGGGACACGGGTTTTTCGACGCGGAGGACACGGGTTCGGCGCGCGCCGCTTAGTCGGAAGGCCGATGCTATCGCGAGAACGCGGCGGCGGCGGCAAAAGCTTGTAAGCGTTTAAATATACCCGGGCGCAGCGAGCGATAGCGGATGGAAAACAGGGACCGAGCGACACGCTACGAGGTGATTCATCGGGAGATGCATCTCGAAGCTACGGGGGCGGGGATTCGACGAATAGAAAAAAAGATAGCGGCGACCGGGGGATCGGTGCAGTTGGGAAAAACGGTGTACGTTGAAAACGAGCCGATGAATATTGTTTCGAGCGATAAATTTTCTGTTCGTCAACGCTGTTTTGGAATCGCTTGTTTTTTTTTTAATAAAGAAGATATAGGTGAGGCACTGATTCTTTTTCAGAGCGTATTAGTATTTATGTATTTTAATTTCTTCCTCGACGCTTTAAATATTTCAATCAAACGTAAAACTTTTGACTTCAAAGTCCTTCAAACTTTGGTCTCAAAATATAGTCTTTACCAAGAAGCAAAATAATTCGAATTCAAACTATCAGTAGTCTAAATTTAGTATACGACGTATCGCTTCATTATATAATTAGAAAAACTTAATCTTGTAAATCGTGATAAAAACCAAATTTTTGTGCCCAGTCACTGCTAATCCTTTTTTTTTTACAAAACACGCGTTTTGAAATGTTAATTCAACACTTAATTTACGTATTTACTCGACTAATCGCACGTCAAGAGGACAAAAACGTCAACTTCTGACGAAATCCTCCGTCGCCCGAAAACAGCGTAAATAATTCGACGCTAAAGCGGCGAAAAAGCGCCGCCAATTCATCGGCGCTCTTTCATCTCGAAAACTTCCGAGAACAAAAACTCCTCGACGCACTTCGGACCTTCTTTACGAGCGGCGCGTCTTCCGGGCTGAATCCGCACACACTCCGTCCCGCGACGTTAACAAATGCGCGCGACGCCTGACAATCGACTTTCCTCTGCTTTTCGAGTCGTATATGTATACCTCCGCGAGCGCGAGAGCCAACTTGGCAGCGGCTCATACACCGCCGCGTGTATTTCGCATTCAGACGCCGATCGCTCGTAAATAAGCTGTGCTATAATTTACCGTTCGATACGCGCGCAGGGAGTGAGAGAAAGAGAGAGAGAGAGAGAGAGAGAGAGAAGGCCGTCAGCCCTGACTCGTCGGATTTCGCGCCGGAGACGCCGAGTCCCTTTCTGCAGCCATTTATTCTCCCGGAATTGATCGGCTTTGATTGGAGCGGAAGCCTTTCAAATGCGCTGCGACTTGCGGGGCCTTGGGGGGATGGCGTCTTTGATGTTTCCTTCGGGTGCATCGATAGGTGTACAAAAATTTAGAGCTGGGCTGGAGGGATAATGAAGCAATGGGTAGGTGTCATTACAGTATTGGACGATCGTCTTATCATAGAAATATCGGATTAAGATAATAATATTAAGGGAAGAAGATAATTAAAAATTATTAAATTAATTCGATTAATAATAAATTTATTAGAATTATTATTAGAATTTTTTATTTTTATGACGGATTTTTAATATAAAAAATCTACGAAAGACGCCTTTAAAAGGATTTGCGAGAATAAAATCTTGATATCTGACAAATGCAGATATATTTTTCGATTCTATAAAAAGTCTGAACATTCAGAAATAATTCTTTCAAAATTGAAAATGCTTTATTCCGAAAAAAGACGGCAACTGTCAAATTACATCGACGAAATTATAATTGACATTTGCATTCCTTTGCTATTCCCTTTTCTTAAATAATGAAGAACTCGGATGCAAGCAAGTTCTTTGTTCAAAATGCAAGCGTCCAGCTTTGTACCAGTAAAATATAGAGAATTTATACGTTAGCTTATTCATAAGTTATTTGTGCGTTTAAATGTATTATAATAATATTCACTGCAGTACCCTTAGAAAATAAATACATCTTGCTTCAACACAAAGACACGGTAATTGTATACACAGTCAGCGTAATGTGCAATATGTTTCTATCAAAAGTTCCTACACCATCCCTCGTTCAGTGCAGCTTGGACATTGCGCTCATTAGTTTATGCACAACATTAAGCAGCATCCCCCTTTACAGTGAAAAAATAAAATTATATCTCCCCGTTTATCAACGACGTCGCTCTTTACTTTTTCAAGTACTCGTACGATCGTAACGTCATCCCGTGCATTAGTCTATGCAGAGCCGCCGTGGGGGGAGGAGGAAGAGGAAGGGGCAGGGGGCACCTCTCGCGCGTTCCTCGCATTCTTCGGGCTTATTACTCTCCGATTTTCGAGCTTGCAAGTGCATTTGCGCGAAACTGCCCGCCGGTATTATTATTTGGAATACCGGGCCGCGTATTTGCATACGTTTGAAAAGGCGCGCGAGCTTACATACATTTTTCCATTCTCATCTACCGCGCGCGCGCGCTTCTTTTTTTCTCTCTCCCTCTCCACTCCACTTCATCGTCCTTTTCATTGCGCTCCTTCGTTTTTTCCTCCTCCTCCTCCTTCTCTCGCGCGCGCGGGGCGCTCGCTGCTCCGCTCTCCTTTTTTTTATTCTCTTTTCATTTCTCTATTTTCCCCCCGAGGCAATTTATCTTTTATTTCATTCCATCTTGTGATACCATGGAATTGCGTACTTTGTTCCTTTCGTTTTACTTTACTTGAAAATTCCCTGCCTCCCCCCACCACCACCACCACCATCACCACCGCCGCCGCCGCCGCCGCCGCTACGTCGTCCCTCCGCGTTTTTTACGGCAATGGTAATCGCTTAAAAATTTTCTTTTTATTCCCCTATCCCTTCTCTGTAAGCAAAACAAAGTAATGGTGGAATTCCGCACCTTCCCCTTTGATAGAAACATTGACGAGTTTTTAGTTTCCCCCTTCTGACCCGTTTTGAGATTAGAACTGCCATTGTTATTGACGAAAATGATAAACTTGTCTTTACGTGTAAATCTTTTCTACTGTCGATACTTGAATTTCAGTGAATTCAGAATGCAAGTGCATCATCATTTCTTTTGATAAAGATATTTTTGGAAAGAATTATTTCACTTATTATTTGTTCCAATTTCTGTCAGGTTAGAATTTTATATTAGACATATCTCTCTTTAACCTTACTTCCAATTTTTTGTAAATCAAGTCTACTGAGAGAATTTCACTATTAAGAGCTTATTAGTTTCTTTTCGAGGGAAGCGACTGGCTTGTTTATTCGAGAGGATGCTAATCCCTGCAGAAAAAATTTCATTAAATTCACGAGCTGTACTGAGCGTCAACAGGGAGACTATTACAGTGCAAATATTTTAGCGCAAACAAAGTTTTATGACAGTAAAAAATGTTTCGAAAGCCCAGCTTATATTATTATACCCATTCTGAGAAAATTCTAGAATAAAACGCTCATTTTTAAACTTATTACATTATTAGAATTTAAATGAAACCTCAGCTCAATTTCATTTGCGGAAAAAAATTGGCGTATTTAACTTGCTTTTGAAAATTTTGAAATTCCGATCTCGGATTCTGAAAGATCAACTTTTTTTTACGTCAGAATGTTTCCGGATTTTTTTTTACAGATGTTCTACCACTTTTTTAGGCTTAAACCCGATCGACTATAAAATGTCCGCTTGGGACGAAATGGGTTAATCTGCATCGATTACTAATTGTCCTTCCCCAAGCGTACTTACACAATATTTTAGTTAAAAAAAAGTAAATAAATCATGCGACGTACTATCAATTTTGTTTATCGTAGCATAAAATGCTCTAATAAATAATGATGCGGCATGTCGGTCTTTAATAACTTTTTTGTTATTAAAATTTAATTTACGAGTCATTTTTGCAAAATTAGTTTATTCCCAAAAGGAAGAATAAAAAAAGCAAATTGGATATTTTTAATAAAAATTCCTCCATTAATGGCCAAAATAAAAATTTTGCGAGTGGCTAAGTAGGTTGGAACAAAAAATACGATTGGTTGCTGACGCATTACATTTTATGGTTAAAAACTCGTCTAGTTTGCTGTATGAAGCGAAAAATTCGATTCTAAAACATTTCCAGAAATTTTGCAGACTATTCTACAAATCTTTGCTGCCAAACCATTGGAAAAAGTAGAAAGTTGTTACATTGAGCAACTTTGTAACGACATGCATTATCCATTCAATACTTAAACGCCATTTGCAATTAAAAAAAGCATAAAACGGCAGCCGAAAGCCCCAACAGCCGCGCGAACTCGTCCATTCTTCGTGAAAAAGCTCCCATAAATAACGCGCCTCTTGATCTCTAAAAGCCAATCGGGCGCGCGCTCGAGCTCTCCAACAAAGGCGAAAATTTTCTAAACCGCAAGCTCCAGGCTCGGGAAAAAGGCATTGTAGTCCCCCGCGACTCTCGACGCGTAAGTGTCGGCTTTAATAAAATTATGATTAACGATCGGCCGGAAATCGTGAATGCCTTGATAAATGGTGACGTCGCGGCCGCGGCCGACGAGCGCTTTATCACCGAGTCAAGGAGTAATGGCCTCCGATTATTGAGATTATCCGCTCGATTGTTAACCCGGAAAATCTTTATTCCCCTCGGCGAGACAATCGCCTTTTCGCGAATGAACCGCCGCTGCGAAAATAAGTCTCGCCGAGGCTCTCGCTTTGTTATAATGGAGTTTCTTTGTGCGCACTGCTCGGTAGTTGTTGATGTTGGAGAGAGGAAGATTTTGACTGAGATTTGTGATTTTTGGTGGAATTTAATCCGCTTTTGGAATTGGGATTGACTAGTTTGTTTTAGGGATGAAAAGGAAACTTGTTTTGGAGGGTGAATGTAAGGCAGCTTTAGAGACTTCTTGGAGCATGAAATATGAAATTTCCGGTTGGAAAGGATACTCTTTTATTTTTAATTTTTCAACTTGTTTCGAACTTGTTTTGCAGAGGATCTTTCTAAAATTATGAAAACTGGCCACTAAATTATAATACAAACTTCCCGAAGTTCCAAAGAAATTCAATCCACTTTTTTTTTCAGTTAGAAACTATTTTTCTCGCCAAAATTAACCAGAATCTCGACGCTTCTAGAACTTTGCCGCAGACACACCACCGGCAACTCGATAAAAAAAAACTTTTTTTTTTTTTATCGAACAACGTCCGACACGAGAGCAGCTCGGCTCGGAACTAATATTTTTCCTCGCGAAACACGCGAACACGGACGATTTCCTCGAATTCGCGCACAGAGGCAAGAGTTAAAGAGCACTCGAAGCTCGGTGTATTATACTTGCGGCGTTGTTACTGCAATTGCACGGTGACGCTTTACGCGCCGAAAGGGAAACAAGCGCCAGCTGGAGATCGATATGGCGCATACAGAAACTTCGGCCTGTAATACCCCAAACAACTCAAAAGTTCTCGAGCTTTGCTTCTCCTCCACCCCACCCGAGCGAAAATGCTTTTCATTGGCGTAGTTTAGCGAGCCCTGCTGTTCACGGCGAATTCTCGAGGAGGTGCGAGAGAGCGGCTTTATATTTTCGAATTTTTAATTAAAACTTGAGAAATTTTTGGAGAGCCCGAATATCTTTGGCACCCCGATTCCTTCGGTTATCAGCGTTGCATTTATTAAAAATCTCAAATACTTTTGAACTTTTTTTACGAAAGAGAAACTTCAAGAAGGCATTTCGTTTCTAAAATATATTTATTAAAAATTCGAATACAGCGGAATAAATAAAAAACTATGGAATGTAATATAAAATACCTAAAGTGCAAATATGTTTCCCTTTAAAAGAAAAAATTTAAAAAGAAATTTCGAGCTTTAATGCGAATTTAAGTACGAGCATAAAGCAAAAGGCTGAAATATTTGGAAAGCTGAAAAATACATGCAAAAGTGCTCGACTTTTAATAGAAAAATGTCGGACCAAACACTTTTAAATTACTTCATTAAGCGTGAAAAACGAGAACACTACTTGAATTCTGCATGAAGATATTAGTAAAGGTAGATTTTTGCGAGTTTTTCGCAAAATACTAAATAAAAAATTTTGCTTTTACTTCGCGGGAATGGAGGTAAAACAAATTATAGCCGAAGGTCGTAATTAAAACTTCACTTATTTTAATCATAGGTATAAGCGGCATTCAAGCGCGTTGTTCTTAAATTCGAAATGGAGCTACATTTCAAATCATATATTTAGAACGCGTAATTATACTAGTCTTGGACTGTGACCTGAATGTTCAAGTAAACATAAATTCAATATATTGCTCAACGTTTGCGTAGCAATTCATAAATTTTGGTCGAATTATATGATACTGTGTCGCAATGTAGACCTTAAAGTAAGATTATCGTTTGTCGTATTCATTCGTTTATGCTTTAATATTATTTGACAATTTATGTAGAAATAAGTAATAATAACCAGCATCAATAAACGACTATTTTATAATTAAAATTAAAATTAAATGTTAGTATCAATAAATTATTAGATGGCATAGTTGCCATATTCCGAGCAAAAAGCATTTTGCCGCATTCAAATACTTGCATAAATAATTGTTATTTAGTCGCATGCAAATACTAAGGGTCTTACGGACTGACTAATTTACAATACGAGACAATTCCTGGCAGAATGACGTTCGTGTAAATTTACTGACGTTGGGTTTACTGAGCAGGATTGCTCTTATTGCAAGTGGTAACATTGGTTTTCCTGTACTCAGGCTGGCGACTCCCTCGATACTAAACTACATCAATACTAGTCATTGCTCAATCGCCATTTGCTAAATCATCACGCCAGTATTTACATTAGACTGTACAATAGATGTAGAATAGAATAATTTTAAACTGATTGGAAGGATAGGAATTCATACTTGTAGTTATTTATGTATCCAGTATAATATCACAAAAATTATTCAATGATAAAAAAGGAATTATTTTTCAACTGGTCGAGCAGCTTTTAAAAAAGGCAAATAAATTCAACGTTCAAGCTTGAAATTTATAACGAACCCGGAGCATATACTGTTATTTACGTCCAGCGAGCAGCTCAATCTTCGCACCCTTTCACCGACGGCCTGCATTAATATTCACTGGCCGACATTCTCGTGACGAGCCTCTGGCGAAGCCCGGTAGCCTCCGCCGTCGCGGACAGGTGCAAGTTCCACCTCTGAGCAGGCTATCTCGCGATCGGGCTTTTCGGAGCTCGTCGAAAACGGTAGCGGGACCGGTTTCCCCTCGACGACGACGACGACGACGACTACGACGACCGGTTCATTCGCGCCGTTTTTCCCCGATCGATCAGCTTCCCCGCGGCGGCGGGGGGGAACAAAGCCCCCTCTGCCGGCGACGTCGGAAACGAGGACGTCAAAAGAGGAAATTAAACAGAAGACGGATAAACAACGGAGGCTGCCGCCGCTGCCGGCGGCTCCTCCTTGGATTAATGCCATTACGTGAGCAAACCTCCTCGCAGCCGTCAGGATTACGTATTGTGCCAGCCGCCGAGGCTCCTATCCGCGCTCGCGCGATTTTCTCATTCGCGGCGCCGAGGATGAAAGACGGTTTTCAGAGAGCAAGTTTTAGGAGCATCGCTAATGCCCCGCTGCTGCCGCCGCTGTTTGCTCCGAGAGAGTCTGCGCCGGGGGAATTGAATTTATAAAGTCCTGGGCAAACGGCGCGGGGCTGTATCGGCGCGGAAATTGATAGAGGCTACGTGCGTCGATTGGCAGATTCGACTCCGATCCGCGGAGAGAGAGAGAGAGCGCGGCAAAAATATTCTGGACTCGAGCGCGATCGATGTGTGTATAAAGCCGCGTAGCGGAATAAAGAACGGCCGGGCTTGAATATTTCCTGCGCGGTAAACAATATATTTTCAGCGGACTTTTCGGCTGCGGCGATGCGCCGTTGCGCGGATTCCGTGTTTGCTGAGATCGGGAATCTTTTCTTCTCCGAGGGGGCAGGTAGATTTAGAACCAGAGCTCCGAGATGTTTCCTCGATGGATTTGAAATTTATACTCGGTGCGCGATCCTGATGAGGAACAAACGCGATACCACCCATAAAGTTCGAGTTTTTGCGTTGGAAATTATTGCGGCAGTATATTATATAAATATATCGTTCAAAGATTGTTAAACCTGTAATAGATTAATGCATTTTTATTGCGCGTTACTTTTTATTATCAATCTGGTCCGTTCTCATTTATTTATACCTCCGTATCTTTCCGTGCAGCTTCTGTTTACCTTTAGTGGATCATCGAGAGCCGAAGGAACACACGCGGAAGTCCCTTGAAATTCATTAATGTCGGCGTGAAGTTAATGATCCCGATAAAAAAAATGTCGAGTCGCGTATTTTAAGTCGCTCAATTAAATTTATGCTTATCGTAAAGTTTCATTAGCGGCCCGCAAAGTGTTCCCGTAAACGTTGATGCCTTTTTTTTAAGGCGCATCGCCGCCGGTTTACATACTCAGGGCGAGCATATATTATCTTGCGGTGAAAAAAAAAGAAAAAGAAGGGACTTGATAATGAAAAATGTCGCTTTCGAAACCTCGAATGACCGCTTTTACGGCGACTTTTGGAAAAAAAAGCCTCTCGAACGGAATAAAGCTCTTTGAATTATGCGGAGGAGATTGGTTCTTTTTAATTGCCGAAAAGTGTGAGAGAATTTGCCGGAAACTCTTGGTTCGCTTTGAAAAAGTGGGGAATTTAATAGAATCATAATTAAAATTCGTACACGAGCTTTTAACTACCCCCCAGGCCAGCGCGCTGTTAAATACGAGACTTTGTGAAGTTTCCGACTTTAATCATGTACACTTTTTAAGCCGGGCAAATCGGATTTTCAAAGCGGCCGCGCGGAAACTTTAACTGCGAAAAGTCTTAATTGTGACGATAACTTAAGAAAACCATAGTCACAGACAACTTTTCTCATATTTCCGTTGTGCCAACGTTGACGAAATAAAAATAAGACAGCCGATATGTTTACAATATTCTTTTGAAAGAATCTTCCATTGTTTTAGAAATAGACTCGGTTCGCAAAAAGTATGTATACTTTTCTAATTTGTTCGCAAGATGCACTTGCGAGTGTATTTGAATATGGATGAGTGAGATAACGTGTTTAGTTCCGCGTATTACGTTGCAAGGTTTATTATTCTACATTGCGTACAGTAAATGCAATAGGTAGGAAATGTCTAACTACTCAGCTATCATTTCACACGTCTAATTAAAACAAATAATTCGTACATTTTAGCACATCGGATGTGTTACATTTTCTTAAATTAAAAGGGACTAAATACCTTTAACAGTCTCTTTATCTCCCTTCATTTTATCACTTTGATTATACCAACTATCTCTTTGTCAGATTTCTCTTTTGCACATCTATCCCCTCCCTCCGCTCTTTATAGAATCCCGAGTTACTCGGCATTCTTTCCCTATATATAATAATGGCCCCACTTATAATACCGCCTTTGGCATTGAATAATTTAGCGCCGCCTCCGTTACATCGTTTCGGATTTATGCCGACGGGAAAGTCGCAGCACTTTGCAATCACTTAGTGCCTTCCTTCTTCTTTCTTTCTCGGTGTAAGTGCGAAATGGGTATCGATGTCCCTTTGGTATTCGAAGCCGCATTTTCGATCGCTCGTCGGGAACTTCTTAATCTCGAATTATCTCCTTCGGGAGAGAGAGAGAGAAAGAGAGAGAGAGAGGAAGAGAGAGGAGAAGTTTCCTGCAGTATCAGCTAGCCGGGATTACGGTGCCTTTCTTTGTTGGATTAAATTGCGAGGAATAATCACGAGTCACTTAGACTTCAAAATAAAAAAGGCCAACTTTTATCTGCGCCGCCGGAAAGGCTTATACCTCCTTTCGATTTATTCCCTTCCTTCTTATTGCCCCGGCGCGGATAAAGTTCATAATTCCCGCTCTCTTGATGCTCAAAAGTTTATTAAGCAAGAGGGCTTTTTCGGCTTTTATCGCTTTTTATTGTTTATCGCGCCGCTCGGCACTGAAAATAAATATTTACGGCGCGAAATTGTCGCTGCTTTTTATTTACGGGAGGGAAAGCTGATCGATTATATCAGCAGGAGCGAGAAATTAAAAAAACATATTTGCTCGGGTTACTCATTCGTTATTTGAAATTGATACACAGATTAAATCGCGCACAAAGTCTAATATAACGGCTTTTAAACCGGCGGAGGAAAAAGAAAATCGATTTCGGTTTTATATTCGGAGTAAACAAGAGCAAAGCAGCGGCGCAGTCGACAAAGAGGAAAGAAGTCACAAAAAGTTTCGCCTCGAATTCAGTTCGAGTTTCGAGGCTGCTAAAAATAAGACGTTGCCGCAACAATAAAACAAGCCCCGGCCCCGGCCACTTTTCGTGACGTGAAATCAATCGATTGACACCCCCGTACAAGACGATTGACAGGTGTTTAATGGAATTGATACGCGCGTCGAACAATGGCACATTGTCATTACTTTTTCCGCATTTTTCCGCTGAAATAGTAATAATTCTCGCGTTATTGCTATAAAGATACTCGGTGTCCGATTGCACCGACGCGTTAGATATTTTCCTGACGGCTTCCAACGGACGTCCCTGCGTTACGCAAACAGTCACGCAGTTATGTTTCTCGCTAATTCAGTAATTTATCAATAATACGAATCATCTAAATTACAAAAAACTATAGTAAAGTTCTTTAACTGAAATTTCCAAAATTAAAAACCTCTTCCTCA
Source organism: Ormyrus nitidulus (assembly GCA_900474335.1). NCBI lineage: Eukaryota > Metazoa > Arthropoda > Insecta > Hymenoptera > Ormyridae > Ormyrus > Ormyrus nitidulus. The sequence goes on from UCOL01000521.1 coordinate 59,208, forward strand.
GCCGGTGTGCCTTCCCATAATAATCCAACAAAGCCCGTAGAACCAATTAATTTTCCACGAGTCCCCGCATGCCCAACGGCTCTGGCGTTCGTTCTCAGATAACTGCCAGGTCCTCTTCCCGAGGCGTCATTCGTCATCCCGGCCGGTGTGCAGTTGTGCGCTCTCGCAAAAATTAAGACCCCCGCCGCCTCTCGCCGGCCGGGGAATTTAATCGATTCCTTTCTCCTCGGAATAATAAAAGGAGCGAGAGAGAGAGAGAGAGAGCCTACGCCCATATCGATTTGATTGACTTGGAGCCAAAGCCGCGCCCGGCGCGCGGCACACACACCTCTCTCGAAAAGCTCGAGAGCGCGACTCCGAGGGCCGCTAATGTATGATGCACGTCCTCCTACTCTCCGGAATGGTCCATTACGCGCGCGCTAATGTCGCCCGTAAAGAGGCCTCTAAAGCGGCGACCGTATAACGTTTGACGCGACATTTTAATTGCCCGATGGCGCTTGTCGAAGTTTTTTTTCTTTTTTTTTTCTTTTTTGTTACACCGTTCGCGACCGTGGTTGGATTTGTTACTTATATTAAAGCCGCCCGCGCAGAGTAGCGGGCGTGATTTAATGTAATTCTATAAGCTACCGCGTTATTGTTTCAAAAAGTATATTTTGATAAGGTGCCCTTTGCTCCCTTGATCTGAATTAAATGTCTTTTGATGACCAATAACCGCAGTTCAACCTCAATCCACGTCACAGCGCATATCGCAGTTATTATCATAATTGAAAATTGATGCTGATGTATCAGGTTTGGTATCAGCATACGTTTTTTCGCGAAAATATTAAGGCTCGGATATAAAATACGTTCTCCAAAACACGCTTCCAGCTTGTGAATTCAGCGCGCTCGACAAAAACTCTGCATACTTTACCGCGGCATACATATTGCGAGCCACCGCGAGCGCAAAACAGACCGGAGAATCATAAATATTTCACCCGCGAGTTCATCTATTAATATTTAATGCGATTATTACAATAACTATTAATGACTTTGCTCGAATCGAGAGAGAGAGAGGCCGAAATTAGAATGCGCAAGTCATTCCGCGCATGCAACTCTTTTACAATACGTTACAATAATAACACCTCGGCCGCCGGATCGGTAATGCCACGGTACCGGATGATCCACGGCGTCATAACTCGCGGGTAATCGCTCTCGTTACCAATTCCACAACAATTTTCCGCTGAGAGACGAGCGGGAGAGAGAGAGAGCGTTTATAAGAATTAGCTTAGAAAACCACTCGGCTTCATCAATCGGCCGCGCGCCGCGCGCGGATCGATTACAGCCGCATTTGATTGTACCTTTTCAGCCGCGGATGAATTGCCGGCCGTCGCGGGGATTGCGCAACGACGTCTCTCGCGCGATCGCGGGCGTAAAAAAATCGCGGCTCTCTCACGCAAGAAACTGATAAAAATTGCAGGAGGAAAAAGTGAGGCTGCGTTTTTTTTTTCTCTTCGAAGCGGTCGCGCAGCGGTATCGGCCGCGCGCGCGACGAGTCGACATTATTTTTCATTTAGAGCATGGGAGCGACGCCTTGTAGCGGCGATATTTTTTCTCTCTCCGCTCCCGCGACCCGAGCGAGTAATTTTAAAGTCAAACGACGGCCGCGCTCTCGTCTCGTGCATTTTATTCGCTCGCTATGCTCGCTCGTGTACACACTTCCAATAAAGGAAGATGCCCCTGAAAGTTGACCCGCAGCGCGGGGGGCAAATGGCGTTTAAAAGTTGGAAAAACTGAGGGGGCGGTGTTCAAATATAGAATTGATCGTTCGGAGACGGGGAAAAGTTGGTAATGCAACTTTGAGTTTTTATCTAATCCGACGGCGAACAAAAATTTCATTAAGCGACATTTTTTATTCCCCTTTCATAAACAACTCCGAGCGCGGAGTAACTTGATTTTTTTTTGCGAAAAAGCTCGGCCTCTCCGAAACGGGCTTTCCAACGCAAGTTCCATAAAAGCCTCTAATTACGCGCTCCCAACTTTGCAACGCACTCTCCCCCTCCCTCGCCGTCCGGAAATCCAAGAGCCGACAATTTCGATAATCGACGCGAGCGCGCCGCGTCGCCGAAGAGAACGTCGCCGTGGAATATAAAGCGCCGCGCGCGGATCAGCTGATGGCCTCGGATTCCTCGCGCTCTCGCTTCCGCGCTCGCACGGAGAGCTCGAGCTTGCTAGCCGAGGTTCTATTACCGGGGGGACTGGCAAAAGACGAAAATAGAGCGGGCACGCAACGCCGCTAGCCGGCACGGCAATTATTCCCTCCCGGCGCGTGCCTCTCTTTCTCTCTATTTTCGCCCGCCGCTTTTGACGCGTTAATTGCGCCGCTAAATTAACGGCCCAGGTATTTTTCAGCCAAGCGCGAGCGCGCCACCACCTTTTGTTTAGCTTCAAGCGGAAAGCACACCTCGCCGCCCCTCTGCTTTTTCATTCCGGGGGGGCGGCTTTTTAACCTCCGGCGAGCTTTCGGAAAGGCGGCGGCGGCGGCGGCGGCACACAATGGCCGCGGGGGGAGAAAAGTAAAAGCCAATTGTGACGCGCGAGGGAGCATTCACCGCGAGAGCGGTTATCGTCGCCTGACTAAATGTACATAATAAATATCATGTTCGCGGAATAATGCGCACTTATGCTCCTCTCGCTAAACAATGCTAACGCGAGGATTATTGTTCTATTCCGCTCCCACCTGCCCTTCCCCCCGCTGTTTACGAGTGAATGCCGTGCTCCTCTCTCTCTCTCTCTCTCTGTCTCTCTCTGCGCGGTGAACGCGTGTTCGAGAGCTAAAAACGCCGCGACGCCCGCTGGAAATTTAGTCCGCTTCTATTATCTACTCTAATTTAATGACATCTGTAATTAGCTTCCAAATACAATAGCTAGCAATTTGATACCGACGACTGACCGTTGAAAATTTTCCAGCTCGAAGAATGATTTTTTCCGCGTATCGCCGTCTTTTATCGACCCTTTACCGGAAGTCCCATGATTATTAACCGTTTTCGCAAAAGCGAAACGCAGGCAATTTCCTCCCGGACACAATAACCATGAAGCACGGTAGGTGG